>ML788410.1:233590-262210 GCA_009831015.1 Picea engelmannii
TCTTAACATATTTTATGTAAATCATTCAGATTAGCTTTGGTTATATCTCCTCCCATTTAAATGTTTCATAGCATATTATTTCATATTTAATGTGGTGTGAGGATATAAACCAGAGTTTTAGGGAGGTTAGCTTTAGCGTGGTGGTCAATCATCGTTGAAAACTTGTTAACTTGTGTAAATATTTTTTTGTAAGTGTGTAAAGATTTAATGGAATCCATCTTTCATAACTCTCATATGTTAGGAAATTCAACATATTCTAATCTATTTTTCTTAACATATTTAATGTAAATCATTCAGATTAGCTTTGGTTATATCTCCTCTCATTTAAATGTTTCATAGCATATTATTTCATATTTAATGTGGTGTGAGGATATAAACCAGATTTTTAGGGAGGTTAGCTTTAGCATGGTAGTCAATCATCGTTGACAACTTGTTAACTTGTGCATTTGGGAGTTCTGTGAAATATTTCTCAATGTTATGAAACACTAATTTATTGTTTTTATTATTTTGCAAACAATAAATAATTCTTATATTTTTCAATTTGATAATTTGAATTTTATGATTGGGTTAGGGTTGTGCTAGTTAATTAACCTTTCTGTGTTGAAATTTTTATCCCTATTTGTTAGACATCACAAATCATTTAAAATTTCAAAATTAAAAAAATATCCACATAAACTGTGCAGTGGATGGTAGTTGTAGTCGATGCATGTACTGTGGCAATCCGTGGAGATTTGCATGCACGCTCTCACCTAGAACCTTATCCTTCATCGTGGGCCTTACATCTGCATGCACAATGAACAAACATTAGTGTACTATAATTTCTCTCGAAACCAACAACAAGCTCAAAAAAATTCTTCTATGAATTACACCAACGTTAAGGATGTCCCTCCTAAAGCCCATGATTGAATTTCCTTCAACTGACATCAGGGTAGGATAAGTCCAATGGAAGAATTTAACAACAAAACAAATCAACAGGTATGTGTGCATTTACAATTTCGGGGGAAGTGAATTGATACAGTTCAGTATGGGTTCCTCTGTTTGATTTTTAAATGGGTTTATTACCAAAGCTCTAGTTAAAGGGTTCACCGACCTAACTAAATATCCAATGTTATCAACAAAAAATTGTTAAGATAAACCCTGAAGCTATATTATCAATCAATTATATATCATACACAAGATTTTTTCATAGTTGAATATAAAGACACTAATTTGCTTCGTTGATTTTGACGGTAAGATGAGAAAAATCCAAAGAATTATACCATGGCTGGTCAACTTCGAGTAGTTCATGAATGTGCACACAAACAAAGGTGTCATCACAAGGTTTTGTTTGATAACTTGCAGCTCTGGGGTGTAGAACGAAGGAGTAGGCGTTCTTCTTTCTATCTATACCAATATCTTTTGACACGCCTGGCGTCTAAATATTTTCATAACCCTGAAGCTCACTCAACAGTATTCAGTCCTCATCTCACAAAAAATAATGTCTAATGTATGTATTTTCAAGATATTTCTACTACAATAATGATACATGTATATGATTTTAATGTATATTTTCCTCTAATAATGTTGCATAACTCATAAACAATGCAAGTTCATGGAGGAAAATTCAGTTTACAAATTTACAAAGTCGCTCTTTATAAATCCTTCTACATTGACATAATCAAATGATTAATCTTACTTCCACACCAAAGAAATTACTTGTATCGATGCTTTGGAATATTTCAAGGGAGACGATTAACAAAAAACAAAATCTGGGAATTTGGGTTATTAACATTATTATTGAAGTGAAATAGCCAACAACTTACCTGGTTGAAGCATTCGTGGAAGCATGGGCTCAGGATTAGCCTGTGCAATCCTTGGACTGATTCTTTCACTTGATGACCTAGCATTCCAAGAGGTTGTTGGAGAGGAAAATTTGTGTACCTTACCAAGTCCAAAGATTCTGGAGAGGAAAATTTGTGTACCTTACCAAGTCCAAAGATTCTTTAGAGGGTTGATCTAGTCCAGTTGCTTGCATTAGTTAATGTCGAGTGGGCCTGGCTCTTGGAATGCACATATTCTTGACCGACTACTGGTTATGGATCTACTATCGGGTCTTTATCATACGCGACTGACTCATACACATCATAAGTTGGGTCTCAATCATGGATGATTTTAATGATGGAAATTTATTTTAAAATATAGAAACCTTGGCGAATCTTACTAATCCTTCATATGCCAACAATAAATGTTTGGCGATATTTTTGTAAAAATATTCAAATTTCTAAGGATTTTATATACTTTTTATAAAACTTTGGCGATTTTTAAGGTAAAATAATTTTATCCTATAGAATTTGGGCAAATGATTTTTAAAATAGCGAATCTCGTTTTTGGAAAAACCATGGAAAATTAGCCCATGAGCGAAATTTAGCCCCTAAAATAATCCATGGTCTCAATTTGGAAAGGCTCTCAAACAAGAGATAAACCTATAAGGGGTGCTAAGGGTGGTGGTGGCTATATAGGTTCTGCTCATCCTACATTTTGAATTGCTCGTGCATTTTTAAGTAGACCAGGAAATGCTACTACTGGGTATGGAATTAAGCCACTTATGTATTCTTATATGTATTCTATTATCGAACTAATCGATAGGTGCGGACAGTAACTGATCCCCCTAGATCCACCTGGATCTAGAACAAAACAGGACAGGACAATACTCTTTCCCTAAGTTTTGGCTGTTGAAATAACTAGGAGGAAGAAACAAGTAACATACCTTATTATCGCTTCCTAGGGTCTTTGTTGCTCCTACTTCTCTCCAGCGCTCTCGTGAAGTCCAGAACAAGATATAACAAACCAACCAAAGTGAATATAGCACAATATATTCAACAGTTAACCTATGTGTATGATCAAGGAATTACACAATAAAGTGGAAATAGCTTTATGGGAAAGGGACATGCCACTGTATCATATTAATGGAAAGTAAAGATTACAACCTGAGCCTTGATGTCGCAAACTTCCTTTTGATGGCTCTTGGCTCCGACACACACACTTGCTTGATCCTTTCATGAAGAAGATCAAATCCTCTTGGTAGACTTGCTAGGGTCTCCAAGGTGTTGTTCAATGCTGAGTCCTTCACACAATTATTTCATCAATTCTCCAATAAATATTTCTTAACCTTTTCCATGAGAATTCCCCCAATATATAGGAGAGAATGAATTAGTTACTTGGATAAGAATGATCCCAAAATATCAGGGAATCCAGTACTAGGATAACCATTCAAATGCCATCTCATCCTTCTAGAAGATTCCCTTCTAGAAGCATCGAGAATTCATCTTTTTCCTTGCTTTAGGAAGAGTTCACACCCTAGAAGTTCAACAAAGTGCGAAATTCTCACACCCTGGCTTAAGGCAGCCTGCGAGAATCAGGCATTCTCGCAGGCAAATATACTAGCAGCCTGCGAACCTTCTTCAAAAATGAGATTTCTGGAAAGAGAAGAATGTAACTTTTCTCAGGAGAAAGTTCTTATGAAGAGCCTGATTACACCATCATTAATACATCATCATGATGACCAAAATCATGGGTAACAGAATGCCCCCCAAATTATGAGGTTGGAACCAGTGACAGCCGAAAGACTTTGTAAGTTGCATGTGTGTGTCAGAAACCAGGAGCACACCTAATCGGAAACCTGCGAACAACCAAGCATCTACATAATATCATATATACCAATTTTGAGGTGGGCATTCCCATACTCAGATCACAGACTGATGAAATTGTAGACGTGGGTCATGGCCACCAATCATACACTGTCGATCCATGCCATCAAAATATAGCATATCCACCAGGAATACACTGTGGATCTATGCGAGAAATTTCAAATTGGGACGACATAGCCACGAGACATACACAATGGATCTATGTGTCACAGATAATACATACTCCATCGCAACCTGGAAAAAAGATATTATTTCCAGGTTCTTCAATCTCGTCGCCCAAAGTACGAATCTAACCATGTGATTACATGTGTTGAAGTCGAACATGGCAGAAACCACTTGATTACCGGTCATTGATGAAACCGTTAGCAAGTGTGAGGGAAATCACCATTGATGTCAATGACTCCCAAGGTATCCTAGTACAATCCATCGAGGGTGAATGAATGAATTGAAGTCGAACATCCGATGGAATCTTTCAATCAAGGGTCAATGATGTAAACCCACTGTCGAAAGCGAGGAAACCTGCCATTGAGGCATGCAAGTTCCAAGGTACCAATTAATTTCTAAGTCTTGATTCCGGATAATGAGCTGAAGTCGACGAAACAAAACTCGTCAAAGGAGGGCCTTGATGTATCCCCCATCAATGACACGAAATGAGTAACAAATTTTGAAGGTGAAACAGAGTATGATGTGAATTGGATTGGACACAGGGAAGGCCGACACGGAGAAAATGGATAACTGTAGATGGCCGACTCAATATAGGTTTCAGATAAACTTCTCTTGAACATATGAATGACAAGACCAATGACTTGGAAACATTGAATCAAAGATGACATAGGGAATGACCTTGTAGCAAATCGAATGAGAGACAAATGGATTTCCCAAACCGGCTTCAAATGTGATGAATAGGGGGTTTCATGTTCAAGAGCGACACTTATTGTCAATCAATACGAATATGACAACATATCCCTTTCCCAAATTTTCCCCCACCATTTCTGGCGAGTACCTCTTTATTTTTACGCAAGCTTGAGGAGGATAACATATGCTTGTTGATGTAAGCTCATCCTTCGGATGCGTCCCTCGAAGAATGTTTAACAAACCCTAAGAAGGAGTGGTTCGGTCCCATCACGGGTCTATCAATGTTTGTTTAACGATTCTAGAGATAGAACATTCGAAGGTTTTTCATGATTATAGAGTTTGGAAAAACGCTTAAAAGAGAACTCTCTCAGTTCCTTTTTCGTAAAATATTCTGGATGAGACCGAAAAAGAGATAAATTATCGCTCACCAGACGCTTACTTCAAATACTTTATCGAGCGTGAAAATAGCGAGGTCGCTCGGCTATCTTTTCATGTTTAGAGAGTCTAAAAAGAGCTTAAAGAGGACTCCAGGGGGGTTCCTTTTTCATATAACCTTGTTGAGCCCGAAAAATTGATAAAAGCATGCTCGATCTCGTTCTCATGTATTTACGAGCGCAAGAACGGAAAAAGACCACGCTCGAGGTTTTTATATAAAAACCATAAAAAACAATAAAAAACACACGATAACAAAGAAAATCATGTCCGTATCCCTGTATATGATCATCAAAATCATCATGCCTGCAAAAGGTTCACTCAAAATGACATTAGGGATTAGGGTTTAATATATAAATAAGCATAAAAAACCAAATGACATAGTAAAAGTAAATAAAAAGGAGTATATACTCTTTTTACCACATCATTTTTACCTTTCCACTATTTGAGCTCCAAAAAACCCCTCTTTTACCCTTAGAGTTTGGCATCAGATTGCGGTAGCTACGAGAGACCATTCAGCGAGCCGTCTATGACAGTAAGGTAGGGTCCTGGTCCTTAACATTTTCATGGTTTAAATTTGCAATTTCATTGGTTAAAAAGTCATTTTTTATTTGATTTTCCAAGCCCTACATGCGCACTGCCATTCTCGTAGGCAAGCTTCAAGGGACCTGCGAGAATGAGGCATTCTTGCAGGTGAGCCTAAGGCCACCTGCGAGGTTCTCGTACTGTGCACACAGGGCACCTGCGAGAGCCGCAAAGATCAATTTTTTTTTTAAAATTTAGCCAATGAAAGAGAATGAACTCATGAAAAAAGTTGCTAATCTTCTTGTTGTGTCTCTTATAAAGATAATTGGCCAGCAAAATGGTGCTTGAATGGCGTGAAATGGAGCACAAAGAAGACAATGCAATGGCTGAAAATCATCCACCTACTATAGTTGCTTTGAGAGATTGTGGACTCTTGAAATACTTTCGTATCCCAGGCATGAGGGCCCAAGTCAGACTATTAGAGTACTTGGTGCGTATGTGGGACCCTGATCAACAGGTATTTCAAGTGGGGGTCCACACACTGTCCTTAGACATTGAGGACATTTACTTTTTGACCGGATTCTCCCGGCGAGGGTACTATGTGAGCCTGACCGGTAGCAGAGGTGGTGGGCTGCAAATGAGTGAGTATTGTCGTTTACACTATGTTCCTAAGGCTAAGAGAAAGAAAGGAAAAGTAGCGATTTGGGGGGTATGATATTTGACCCTCTGTACTATCCTATTCACCATAGCTCGAATGGCTGGGAGTTCTGCTCCTCATATGGCATTATAGAGTTACTTCTAGTATGCTATTGAGTGTATTGAGCCACGGGTGTTCAACTGGGCAGATGTTGTGCTTTGGAGTCTAAAAAGACAACTGACCAAATGCAGAAGAGGCAACCTGAAACAATTTGGGTACAGATCTTTGTTGGTGTCCTTCTTCCTAGAGAGGGTCCCATTACCGAGGCTATAGGTTGAGTGGAAAATACCGGGTCCCAGGGATCATAGGATGTTGAGATGGTGTCTGCTTATGGCCCAACACGTGGCTGGAGAAATCATCAAGTATGATGATACTTTTTTTGACTGGCTTCAACCACAGCTGTTGATGGTTGATGACTATGCCTATGCCGGTTTGGATTTCTGAGGAGATTCATATTTAGCACTGCCAGAGGATGCTCAGTGGGGGGACCTTGGTAAGAAGTACACACATTTTTCTTTTTAAATGTTTTGTGAATTTTTATCTTATTCAAATGTTTTTGTTTTATATGCTCGTCCAAAAACTAATACAAAATCGTTTGTTGATAACACAGATGTTGGACCTTACAGACCTCCCAGCACTTCTCCCATCCAGCGGCGAGGAGAGGTGGCAGCAACACCACAGTATGTTGAGGATTATCAAGTAGTGGAACAAAATCTAGAGGGCCTGACTGCAGACATTCCAGATATGAATTTGGAAGAGGTTCCATGACATGATCAACATCATACTGTAGGATTATCAGCATCCATGAGTCGACTGCTCCGTAGGGTTGCTCAAGAAGTCGTGTTTTATCGTGAACGTCATCCATGACGTCACTTTGTAGAATCTATGAGCTTCAGATTTTGACATTTTGGTCTTCGGACTTACTTTTTGTAAAAAACTCTTTTGATTGTTATATATACAGACGGATTCTACCGGTTTACCATATATTGTGTGAATACTGATATGATTGATTTATAAATGATTCAAATGTTTGTTCAATACATAATTAGCCAATGCATCTGTTAATGTATTTAGACATCTAGGAATATGTTGATATTCAATGTCATCAAAATAATGTTCCAAGAGGCGAATTCGCAAATACACCCATAACAAAGTAGGACTCCGGATAGAGTAGACATTACTTAACTGTAGTACTACAAGCTGTGAATCAAGTCGCACAACCAAATGATGAATTCTGAGTGAGATAGCATCAACCAATAATTCAATAACGGCGCTATACTTTGCAATGTTGTTGGTCGCACGGTCGAGGCACACACCTCATAAAAAGACAAGTTCGCTTGTAGGGGCGTACATTTCCCACGTAGTAGAAGCAAGGTTCTGAGTACTATGGCTAGCGCCATCAGCGAAGCCAATATAGGGTAGTGAAGACTCCGACATATGGAAATCAAACACAACGTCACATAAGGGAAGAGACCAGATAACGACAAAAGAAAGAGAAAGTAACACACAAGAAGTATGGTACAATAAAAATACAAGTACTAGTGCACAGATGATTTTATGCATAGTACTTCTTCAAGTACAACCCATTCCTGGGTTCACTCAAAGGGATACCATCATAATCTACCAACTCATACGCTCCTTTTTCCAAAACTCATCGAACGATATAAGGACCTCACCACATGGGTTCAAATTTTCCAGCTCCTAACACATCTCGATCTTGTTCATAGAGAAGAAAAAGATCACCTTTGGAGAAAACGCGAGGCTTGACATGTTTGTCATATTGGGCCTTGACACATTTCTTCTGGGCTTCTATGACTAGGGTGGCATCACGTCGAGTTTCAACTAATCGCATAAGATACAATAGACATTCTTCTTCAGCAGAAGTGTTGGGTAGGAGTTCAACAACTAGCTTCAGAGAGGGTATCTCGCATTCTATAGGAAGAATGGCTTCCACACCATAGACTAACTGAAAAGGTTTAAACCTAGTAGCGGACTTGACAGATGTCCGGTACGCCCACAATGCCGAAAACAACATTGTGTGGCAACTTATTTTATGAATCCCTATCATTCGTCGAAGCATAGTTATGAGAAATTTGTTAATCGCTTCGACTTGACCATTGGCTTGTGGATAATAGGGCGTTGAGTTATCATGGCGAAGACCCAACTTTTTAGTAAGTTCAGACATCATAAAATTCCTAAAGTGGCTATCGTGATCAGTGACGATATCTTGGGGAACACCAAAACGAGCTATGACGTGATTAAAAAGAAACAATGTTGCGCTCTTTCCAGTGTTGTCAAATGTCAGCATCGCCTCGGCCCATTTCGTAAAGTAATCAACGGCTACAATGATGTAACCATGCCCCCCAGCCGAGTGAGGGTGACATGTCATGAAATCGATGCCCCATTTCGCAAAGGGACCAACTGAGACCACAGGATGAAGAGGAGCAGGATGTAACCAAATTTTCTGATTATAGGTCTGGCAGGCATGGAATTTCTGAACGACAATAATGCAGTTGTTAAACAAAGAAGGCCAAAAATACCCTTCTCTTAAGATCTTCTGGGCAGTAGCATACCCAGACATATGACCACCACATGCTCTATAATGGAAGTCATTCAGAGCTTTCTCAGCTTCGTCGAACGTTAGACAACATCGAAAAACTGATTCAATCCCTCGACGGTAAAGAGTATCCCCAAGGATAATGTATTGACGAGCTTGATAGCATATTCGACGTCATTCAGTGCTGGACAAAGTAGGCCGAAAATTCTGGGTTTGGAGATATATAATGATATCCACATACCAAAGATCATCAGTGCTAATAAGGAAAAGAGATTCATCGTGTAATGAATCAACTGCTACATTTTACGTTGCAGAGTGGGGAAAATCGCATATCAACTCAACAAAAACTAAGGATTTCTTGGACTTGGCGCGGTCGAATTCCAAGTCAAACTCTTGGAGTATCACAATCCATTTGGAGTATTTTCCCCTTAGCAATTGACGTGTCAAAATATGTTTCATAGGGTTGCAATGAGAAATCACCGTAGTCTTGCGTGAGAGGATACAATGCCAGAAGCATTGGACGGCTTGAACGATAGCCAAGGCCAGTTTTTCGACATGTTGATACTTGATTTTAGTCGGTGTGAGACTTCAACTCAAGTAATAAATAACATGATCATCATGCGCGTCATCCTCTTGGACGAGAACCATGCCAATAGTGTAATCCGAGGCAACAAGGTAAAGGAAATAATCACGACTGTAATCGGGGGGGAAGAGAAGCGGAGCTCGCGTCATGGACAACTTCAAAGCTTCAAAAGCAGTGTTGGCAATGGTATCCCAGACGAAATTTGAATCTTTCTTTAATAGCAACGTAAATCCACGAGTAATCTTGGCGTAGTTTGGGATAAAATGAGGAAGAAAGTTTACTTTCCTCTGCAAACTTTGCAACTGGCGAAGTGTAGAAGGAGGAGGGAGATTAAGAATCGCCTCAACCTTCAAAGTATCCACCCGGATCCCTTGATGTAAAACGATAAAACCTAGAAGACGGCCGGATTCTACACAAAAAACGCACTTATGAGGATTTAAACGGATCCGGTAGAACCGACAACGAACGAAAATGGCCGGGAGGTGGGTTGGGTGATCGACTCTGCACATAGAATGAGAGGGTAAATCGTCCAAATATGGTTGAACGATATGCTTGATATCATGAAAAGCATAAGACATAGTGCGTTGAAAAGTTGCGTCAGCGTTCTTAAGACCGAAAGGATGTTTCCGATAGGAAAAAGTACCCCAAGGACAAACAAAAGTAGTCTTATGTTGATCCTCGGGAGCAATGTTAATTTGATTATAGCTGGAGAAACCATCCATGAGAGAGAATATTTCACTTCTAGCGCAGTCATCGACAATCTGGTCGACGAAAGGGGTAGGAAAGTTGTCTTTGGGACAAGCTTTATTGATATCCCTATAATCAATGCATACACGAATGGTGCCTCCTTTCTTGTCAATCGGGACAGGATTGGAAAACCAGTCGGTGAGAGCCACTAGATAAATAAAGCCTACTTTTAGAAGTTTCTCGACTTCAAGCTTTATAGCAGCCGCTTTACGAGGGTGAACCGAATGAAGGCATTGCCTGACGGGTTTAGCATCAGGATATGTCTTAATCTCATGAATTACAATTTCAGGGTCGATACCTGACATTTCTTCGTAGCTCCAAGCGAATATGTCACGAAACTCTTTGAACAGGGACGTATAGGTGACTATTTCGTCAAGGGAACACGAAGCTCCAATATGGACATTTTTTACGATTCCAGGTTTAATGGATATGTTAATGGGAATCGTGGGCGAGATATTACTTAAGTTCCCTTCAGCAAACACATCGTGTGTAGTCTCGGGAACGGTCGATATTACAACAACGGTCGATGGAGTCGAAATCCGTTGGTAGTTCTCAAGAGTGTGTTGCTCCAAAAAGAGGATAGAACGGTGATGCCCATCGTCCCAAGGGGTGTCCTCCATGACATACATGATCATCTCGTCAGTGGGAAAAATAACGTGAAAAGGATCGAGAGACAACTCATCAAGAGAGGAGGTAGAAGGTGTTGCTGATTGAATGGCCTGATAGGTAGATTCAACTGGACTTAACGACATTACATCGCCGAAATGAATATGATCTCTAGGGTCAGGGATTATCCAAGGGTTGTGAGATGCATGAAGTTGGTGAGGCAAATTGGATATTATGTTGATGGAAGCAACAAACGAGTGTGGAACATCGGGTGGTGGAATGGGGAAAGCACCCATTAACGAGGAGTCCTTTAGAAGGCCTACACCAACATTCTCATAACCCGGTGGGGTTTTAGCAATAAATGGTATGTTGCCAGTATGGGTATTGGAATTGAAGAAGGCAAGTTGATCGACGGTAAAAACCTTTCCTTGATGAGGGAAACGTACTACACGGAAAAGTGTCAACATAATGGCGCGCATGGAATCGATCCTGCTGCGACCAAGCAAAAGATTATAATCGAGGGGAGCATCAAAGACTTCCACTTCAACTTGGACCATCCTACCTTCTAACATGATGGGCAACGAAGGAAGAACACCGTAGGGCTTAAAACCAGAGCTATTGAAGGCTTTAAGAGTATTTTTTGATTCATTCAAGGAAGGAGAGACAATGGCTTTCCAGTAAGAAAGAGACATGAAACATGTCGAGGCACCCTCATCGATAACAGTTCGGCAAATTTTCTTGTGAGAGACAACAACTTGTATCTGGAATGCGAGTTGAGGGGGTAACCTTGGAATGTGATCTTCGAAGTCAAAGACTATTAAATTCATATCTGTTGGGTCAATTCCACCGATAGATTTCAACAGTGCCTTCCATTGTGTAGGACAAGTTTGAGGGACTTCAAGGGATGACATCGCAGAAGGTGCTTGGGACAAATCTTCAACAATGTTGTAGTTCTGGGCTGCACGAGCATGAGGATTGAAAGCCGATTTCTGAATGATGCCCTTAAGGGGGGGTCACAAAACTATGTTGAGGCTTGGTTGTTCGAGATGAAGAGGACCGTTAGTAGGTGGAGTTGTGGGAGAGGGTTGTACCAAAGAAGGGGGTAAATCGTCAACCTTCTCCTTAGATGAAGAATAATCTTTGGCTTGAGTCGTAAGTGCAACGTTATTCTACTTAGAATCACCAGTACACATTAAAACATATGATGTAGTAGAAGAGGATGGTTGATCGTGAATGACCAACTGAGCCTGTTGTTGAGACAGGAAGGGTTGGGACAAGACAACCGGTGTAGGTGGTTTTGAAGCTTCTTGAAGGAACTTAGTGACCTCGGCACGTTGTGGACAATCCTTCGTGTAGTGATCATCACCACAGATAAAAAAAGGGTATCATGATTTGCGCTTATCCCGATTGTCAACAGGAGTGGTTTTAGTTTGCTCTGCTTGATTATTATTTTTTCCCTCCTTATTCTTACCTCTCCCCTTTTTGGATTTATTTTTACCGGCTCGGGTAGATTGGACAACATTTACCTCAGAAGTCTTTTCGGTGGGAGTGGCAGGAGACAGAGCATTTTGAACATTAGAAGAAGTCGATTTAGGGTTTGTGCTTGAAGCAAAATGTGATTGGGCTTTGGCAGTACCAATCACACCGTCAGCTGCATGAGAGGCAGCTGGAGTAGTTGAAGTGATGGAAGAGTTAGGACGAGGTAATTCAGGTAATAAATCGTAAAGGGTTCTCGTTTGTGAATAAATGAGGTCAAGATATTGAGCATGACTTATAGCCTGCTCTTCAGTGACTATGCCACCCATGGCAATGTCCTTACCGATTTCGTTCACAAATGATTTTGTAAACCATTCTGCCAATAACTGATCAGGGAGTTCAAGTTTAATGAGACGTCGTCTGCTTCACCACTCATGAATGTGATCAGAGATATGAGTGCCTTTGGTTTTTTTGAAGGAAGTCAAAATCTCAGTCCCGATGTCATAACGGATCAGTAACTAGTAATGCATAAGGAAATCCATAGCTGGGGTGTTGAAGTCAGAGAAGAAACCTCGTGGCAATTCGATATACCACTTCACAGAAGAATCGGTAAGGGTTCGTTGAAAAAGATGTAAACGAATAGAGTCATCCATCAACGAGTTTGATGAGCACCATAAGTAAAAAGTCATAACGTGATTGTTTGGTTCCTCTCCCACTTTGTCGTCGAATTTAGGGATGTCCGAAGGAAGCTTGGAAGGTATAGTAGGCCATTGGGGAGAGCGACGAATAGGATCATTTAAAATCCTTGACAAATCTGGAAGATCCAAACTGGCGAGAAAGGGTAACTGTCGATTCACCTGCGGGTACTCGTGGCTTTGGGGAGGAAGTCCTGTCAACAAACCAATAGGACCATAAGTAGTCTGCATATAATGTGAAGATCCAGGCATATTCGGTGGTGGTTGGATAGGGTAGTAGATCATCGCATTATACCCTAGAGTAGAGTCTTGATTTTGAGCATTCGACCCCCAAATAGGATTAAACGAACCTGGATATGGTTGGCCCAGACTAGGCAGTGTTACGGACACAGTTGGAAACTGTTGCCCCCTAGTCGATTGAGAATAATTTTGGATCTACTGATTCCAATACTGGGCCAAGGACAGAGGTATGCTCTGCCCATAACGTGAGGTTTCCCCTCCTAGTGAAGGTGGTGTACCAATTGAGGGCAATGTTCCAATTGGCATTTGCCAACTGAGAGGGGGTTGAGTTATACTACCTTGAGGAACTTGTCCACCAACCGGAAATTGATAATTGGGAGTGAATGAAGGAATAACGCCACTAGGATTAGGATTGCCAGTAGAAGACGAAGAAGGTCCTCCAAAAGGAAATTGAGGGAGTGTTGGTACAAAACTGGGAAGAAAGTACCCTGAAGAAGAAGGACCACTAGGAGAGCCCGATGGAGTTTGCGTAGGAGTAGGAATGGAAGCATTCAACGCATGGTATCCAAGTGGTAGTTTCAGATTGACATTGGGCATTCGTGGTGTGTTGATAGGAGCAAGACTAACCGCATTAAAACCGATCGGAACACTCGAAGTTGTTGCAAGATGGGCCATTTCGGCAGGGACAGTAAAGTGATAAGCGGTAGTCAATGATACTGTCTCTAGATTAGATATTTCAAAAATCACAAGTGGATTAATCTCAGAAATCACAGGGGAACCTGGACAAAAAAGGTCATGTAGGAAAACACCTGTAGACCAAAAAGGATCTTGGCCTTCTATACTGGGAAAGGGTCCAGCCGGAGATCCGGAATACACAACAATTAAGTCTCCGGAAGAGTCTGCTCACATAAAACGTCTCTCAGAATCGGGGTTAAGTCGAAAGTCCTCTCGAGTATTTGTAATTATAAAACGTTCTAGAGAGTCAGTGCGTTCCACTTGTGGGGTGGTGACGACTGGGACTTCACTCTGCCGAGGAGAGCCTCCAGGTGTTCTTGTAGGAAAGGGTTGTGAACCTTCCAAATGCTCTGGAGATAAACCCTGCATTCTATGTGAACGACGTGGAGGAGCTATTGTAGATAAGTGACAAACTTTGTGAAGAAAATACTATGGTCAACTTCGATAAACAAACAACACGCGCTAGTAAACAAAATCTAGGAAGCAACACCAAACAAACAAGACCTTCTAATTTCGAAGCCACTAGTTGGTGATGAAATCCAACATCGCAACAACGAGACGAGAAGGGGCGGGGCTAGGGTGGAAAATTTATGTTGATGACCTGCTTAACGGACTTACACCCTGGTACAAGCTCCCACACATAATCGTGGGTATACCCTCCAAGGAGCCCGAGTGAGTTTGGTCAACGTCAATTCCAGGTACCGTGAAGACTTTCCCCTCCACAGTCACCTCGGGTAAGAACCTAGAAAGATAGGCCACTAAAGTCACCACCAACAACAATAAATCCTGGGGGAAGAGTCGACAGTCCAATCCACATGCAAGGGCAGGGTATCTATCCTGTAATCAACTCAAAAGGCTTCCACTCATCATTGTGGGTATACCTCTGAGTGATCCCCGTAATACGTGTAATCTCTACACTGATATCAACAAAGCAGGGTGAGTAACTCTACCAATATCAATGCGACCTAGTGTTTGACCCTTGTGTGAGAAGGGCTTCCCATGATAGGATGTTGCAAATGGAATTTAACACTCCCTAACACAAGATGTTATTGTGTGTTTTGTGCTTTTGGAGAGTGTATCTCTCTTCCTACTCCAAAGTGCTAGCCTAGCTAAATGTTAGTGTAATAGAGCCCTAGAAAAGAGTTACTAGATAAATTTTATGATTACGCAGTGTTATTAAGATTTGTTGTTTACTCAAAGGAAACGGAAGTGAAGCTTATGTTGTATGACTCTGACCCAAAAATGCAAGGATGAGAATGAAATGTATCACTTTTCGTTCAATGAATCCTATGTATGGGAGAGAGAAGAAGTTTTCCAGATCAACCTAGAACTACAATGCAAAATTTCCTTTTAAATGCAAATGCAACAAACCACGCAACAAATGACAAATCTCTATTGTGTCTTTTTCAATAACTTCAACAATCTTAATAATTTGATTTTCAATGTTTCCGAAAACGAAAATGATTTTTTGAAAGAAAAAATTTTGTTCACTTGTCAAAAAGGACCCACACTATAACAGCGAGAGTACAGAAAATCAAAAACCGAATGAACAAGCAATGACAAACCCAATCAACTCTTTCAATGAAAGAAAAAATAAAAAGCAAACCAATATAGTCTTTTCAAGTGCACAAGAGGAATGATCTTTCCAACAAAAAGAAAATGATAAAGACCAAGAAACCTCAACTTTCAACTGATCACCGGTCCTTAACTAATCAAACACACTTAGATCCCAAAATCCGAGAGTATGGTGTTGCTAAGAAAAGTCAAGAAACGAAAGTCAAGACAAAAGTGACAAGAAGAGCCTTGAAATCCTAAGACTGTTCATATACGTAAACGAAGACAAGACATACATCAATCAATGGTCCAAGAAACTTTTATGAGGCATCTAAACTGATCTGGGCAGTTAAAAATGCAAAAACTCAAATCCAAAATTTTGAAAATAGGAGTTCGCAGGTAGGCAATATTACACAGTGCGAGAATCATTGATTCTCGTAGGTGACCCTTGAGTAGGGTGTGAGAACCTCGCATTGAAACCTAAAGGCAGAGTGCGAACTCTACCAATTCTCACAGGCTGCAATGAAGTACAGTGCAAGAATGTCTGAACATAATCAAAATTTTGGAAAATGAAGCAAAATTTGAAAAGACCTCTGGACCCAGAGGGTCTATCAGGATATCCTGAAGGCTCAGAGATTGATAGGACAGGAGAAAAGTGAAACCGGAGAAAATGGCCACAGAAAAACACCAAAAGCCACAAAGAAAATAGAATTGTCTCCCTAGTGGAGTTGCCAATTTTGTTATCGGACTAATCGGTAGGTGTGGACACTAACTGATCTCCCTAGATCCACCTGGATCTAGAACAAAACAGGACAGGACAATACTCTTTCCCTAATTTTTGACTGTTGAATTAACTAGGAGGAAGAAACAAGTAACATACCTTATTATCGCTTCCTAGGGTCTTTGTTGCTCCTGCTTCGCTCCAGTGCTCTCGCGAAGTCCAGACCAAGATAACACAAACAAACCAAAGTGAAGATAGCACAGTATATTCAATAGTTAACCTATGTGTATGATCAAGGAATTACACAATAAAGTGGAAATAGCTTTATGGGAAAGGGACATGCCACTGTATCATATTAATGGAAAGTAAAGATTACAACCTGAGCCTTGATGTCGCAAACTCCCTTTCGATGGCTCTTGGCTCCGACACACACACTTGCTTGATCCTTGCATGAAGAAGATCAAATCCTCTTGGTAGACTTGCTAGGGTCTCCAAGCTCTTGTTCAATGTTGAGTCCTTCACACAATTCTTTCACCAATTCTCCAATGAATCTTGCTTAACCTTTTCCATGAGAATTCCCTCAATATATAGGAGAGAATGAATAAGTTACTTGGATAAGAATGATCCCAAAATATCAGGGAATCCAGTACTAGGATAACCATTCGAATGCCATCTCATCCTTCTAGAAGATTCCGTTCTAGAAGCACCGAGAATTCATATTTTTCCTTGCTTTAGGAAGAGTTTTCACCCTAGGAGTTCAACATAGTACGAACTTCTCGCACCCTGGCTTAAGGCAGCCTGCGAGAAGCAGGCATTCTCGCAGGCAAATATACTAGCAGCCTGCGAACCTTCTTCAAAAATGAGATTTCTGGAAAGAGAAGAAATTAACTTTTCTCAGGAGAAAGTTCTTATGAAGAGCCTGAGTACACCATCATTAATACATCATCATGATGACCAAAATCATGGGTAGCATATTCTTACTTTGGTTCTTCTATCTATGGATCTCTATCAGGAAGCTAGCTATGTATCTCGACAGCAAAGATATGATTCAGGATCATGATCATCAGAAAGAACAAATGCATCACGATTACGATCATCAAGACCTTACTAAACATGCACTATTCAATTTGTGTATCAATTTTTCGTTTTATTCAACCATGGTTGCAAATGGAGCCTATTTTCAATTAAAATCTCGATTCAAATCCTAATTCACGTAGTTGTTAGACATTATGGGAGGAATTTTCTCTTCATACACTGGTGAATGAGCTTTGCAATATCTAAACCAATCAAATAGTATAGATCAGAATCAAAGAGAATGTAAAATTCTTCAACAAGAATTACAAGTAAATTTCTCTTTATCAAATTCGATTTGGGTTTGAGTGGTGCACGAGCATAATAGAGCGCAGAGGTATATTTTTCTCCTCAGACTTGGGACTCTGGCATTCTACTTATTTTTTTTCATTATCTACAAACGAATCTAGGCATTTTTATGAAAAACCAATGTTAATGGTCAACTTCAAAGTACCAAAGAAGGCGTGCTTCTTGTTACATAGAATGAATCTACCTCTAGATTGACATAATCCCTCATCTTTACTTTTTCCAATGTAGATGGACTATTAGCTGAAGCGACAATCTATCAATAAATTCAACTTCCTTCTGGTTACAGTAGTTCGACCAATGTTCTAAAAATTCTCAAGACAACAATCTAGTATTTATTATGAGAGAAAAACGACATCTCTTACTGCAGTTCGTATCAAATGAAAGTTGTGCCATGCAAAGAAAATAGTCCCTACACAGCATCTTCAACCATTGTCTCACAGAAGTATTCACAACTTCAAGCAAATAAAGAAACATAATTATAAATGGTTTTGATAAGGGTGTTGCAAATGAACTACAAAGAGCATCTGTATGCGGACAAGAGGCTAACAAACTCTCTTTTTTCAAATCCACGTTTCAAGCTTTCAACCATTGAGATGGAGAGAAAATATTGTCCCTAGACATTATAAGTAGCTTCGACCATTGTCTCACTAAAGTATTTGCACCTTCAAGCACAAGAAGAAACGTAATTATAACTAGTTTTTGTTGTACTCTAGAACCCATGGAAAATTAATTTACAACACAAACATGCACAGAATAAGTCTCACATGAGACAAGCTATTTACGTGGTAAAACTCTCAGGGTGAAGGAAACATCCACCAGACAATGAAAACATCATTCTATTATCAGGAACTGGGAGATTACATCCATCCTTAGACAACCAAGCAGCCCAGGAGAGGGCTTGAAGCCCCCTTGCTCTCAAATGCCTAAGGCATTCACATTTATACAACTCCTCCTTTAGTTACAAAAACTGAATACATTGAATGCTGCCCCTATTCTTGCTAACTAGTTTTAACTAAAGCCAAGAATACTTTCTTGTTGAAAACAACCGTGAATTGTTGTCACATTCCAACAATCTCCACCTTGACAACAATTAAATTGATGTCATGCCATTGTCCATTCATCACCTTCTTGCAAGCTGGAGATAGGTGATACAAGTACTTTCAGAACCAAAGCACCCATTTCACTGCTCCACCTGGATTTGTCATGTTACCACTGACAACATCAACTGCATGTGAAATATCTCATCCTTTCATTGCAATCATTAATCTTTCTACTAGAACACTATACATGAGACATATAACCCTTTTCTTCTTCATCACTTGGACACAAACCTGAAGAAATCTTATAATGGAAAGCCAAAAAAGATTTTAGTTTCACATCATTCATACTGAATTTATTGAGTATCGTTACCATGTACTCAAGATGTGATAACCCAAACCTTACCATCAATCTCATCCCTATGAATTTCTATGCTCAAGATTGTTTTGTTGCTCCCAGATCCTTCATCTCTAATGTCCATGTCAACTAAGCCAACCTGTTGATCTTAGCCATGCTACTTCTTTCTATAAGAATACTGTCAACATTCTAAAAACCAAGATAGTGAGTACCATAAACACAATGGTTACAGTCACTTCTTATAAAACTTGGCTCACCATGAAGGATTCAACATCTTGTACAAACTTGTTTGCTCGAGTTTCAGACCATACAATAATTACTTGAGCTTTGCAAACAACTCTCCTGTCGTGATCTTGAGCACCTTCAGTGCTCCACCTCGAATTCTGTATTCGAGACCTTCTCCAAAAAATAGACGAAACCATCCAAGTGAGCTTGTCACTAGCTCAAGGCAACTTTCAATGGAGTCTCTATGCTCCACCTTAACATGAACACCCCCTTGACCAAATCCAGCCAAGCCGACCAAGTAAGTGTTCACCGTTCACCTCTAGGCTGATTTTCATAGAGTTCCCCAAGCCTTTGAACAAGCTTCGTTACATGCAATATCATGGACCGACCCAAAACCAACCCCCTATCACCTAAGCCTATGTTTAGACTTTACCGACGAAATACAAGGGGTATGCATGCCTATCAGGTCTTACAACCATATTCCCAATTACATGTAATTGCTTACAACTCCAAAATAAATAAATAATTCACAGTGACTTTACCGTCACTCCATTTCCATTTACCATCCGGACACCTTGATTAGTGAATAAATGCACCCAATCGATAAGGGTGCACCAGTAGGCTCGAATCAATATTGCAACAATGGCACCTTTAGTGTCCGATCTTCATTTGGAATCTTCTTGCTCCCCCATGCTGGATCAATACATAGTATGTCCATTCTCCACTAGATTATGAAAACCCAATGAACCTCCCAGTACTATCAAATTGCATTGGACTAACATAGTTTCTGACCCCAACTCAATGTAGATCTCATGTCTTTATCGGAATTAGACCCTCTTATTAAAAGGTGTGGGTTCTACATATGGAATAAATAAAATCAACCTTCAAATACAAGTGAAAATGAATAGAGAGATTTAATGGAATAAATATGGCCAAGGCGCATGATATAATTCCCAAGGCACTTGCATTACATAATTCTTGAAATCCCATCGATACCAACACTATTATAATTTTCCTATACATATCACCTTTCAAGAAACAAACTCGTTGTAGGCACTGGGCATACCCAAATAAGCCATGCATCCTCAATGGCTACAACAGGCCTTGATCTTGCAACCTTAATCAATGCTTGACCTTCAATTTGCCTGTCTTTATCCATCCATGGTGTCCAATCCATCTCGCCTTTGTGCTGAGATTTGCGTTGATCATGTCTGCCACTGCAACAATGGTTCTATTTCAAACAGATTCTCCTTCGCACAGGTTTCACAAAGCCTCTCTCCAATGCACAGATCAAGACTCCTCTTGTCCTCTTGTGCATCCTTCCAAACAAAAACAATCTAGCCTCAGATCTGACAGAGATGAAAGAATTTGAACAACATCTATCAAGATCCAATTACATATCCATGATTTTCTTTGTAGATTGGCATGACATCAACCACCAATCCACCACAGATCTCAAACGTAGCCACACGCAGGCCACTAGTGTGTCCCTCCACGACCTTCCACTTCATGAGAAACCTCCATATCGCCTTTGTGGCTCGCTCTATCCAAAACTTGTTGGTTCTGCCATCAATAGTGTGTTTCTCCTGAATAACTCGATCTGCAACAAAAGGGTCTCCAAAGACCATAAACCGAAAACCTCTTGCACGACCGATAGTCTTGTCTTTCATAGTAATTTGGAGAAATAAATATACATGTGCATCCTCGTACCCTTCTGCATAACTTCTTCACTTGCTCCACCAAAAGGAGGCCCATAACCACTACTTGATTGCATGTAACCACTATCAATTTTGCTGCCATAGGCAACAACACTACCTGCATATCCATAGCCAGGAGCAACTCCATCAGATCAGACATCAAATCAACCTCCAAATCTCCTAGATCGTCTGGTCGGAGATGATCGGGGATATTGATGCCAACCCAACAAGAATTGTGGAAAAAATTATCCATGACTCATCCATGCTTTGTGGATCCACTGTCTCAATCTTTTCCTTCAACCAATTACACTTATCGCAGTCTAGAATGTGCATATATTATTAAACAATGGTACCATAGTATGCATGTTCCAATCGACTCATAATTGATCGTAGAGTCTGCACCGGCCGATTCTCAGACATGAACCCTGACGTCCTCCATACGCCGAGGAAAAACTCTCGATCTAGACTTGCCTCTGTGAAACTACTGCATAGAAATATCGTTCTGCAACTTCACATACCGACAGAGAAATATATCACCTTCGGGAGATAAACCTCTCACCTCGAATCTCTGATACCACTTGTTGTATTCTAGAACCCACAAAAAAATAATTTATAGCACAAACATGCATAGAAAACAGTCACACATGAGACAAGCTATTAATGTGGTAAAACCCTCAGGGTGAGGGAAACATCCATGAGACAATGGCAACATCATTCTATTATTAGGAACTAGGAGATTACATCCAGCCTTAGGCAACCATGAAGCCCGGGAGAGGGCTTGAAGCCCCCTTGCTCTCAAATGCCTCTAAGGAATCACATTTATACAACTCCTCCTTCAGTTACATAAAACTGCATACATTGAATGCTACCCCTATTCCTGCTAATTAATTTTAACTAAAACCCAAGAATTATTTATTGTTGAAAACAACCGTGAAATGGTTGCCACATTCCAAAAGTTTTGAGAAGGGGTTGCAAATGAAATAGGACGAGACGTTGAGAGCCTGCTTTTGCAAATCCACATTTCAGGATGGTAATTGTAATCGACAAATGGATCGCAGACAACTGTATGGTTGCATGTGTAAGATGCGTTAAGTGCACTCTATGAATGCATAATCATGCTTATTTAGATATTATATTATGTTATCAAGGCTTGTTATTTTTTAAATCAATTTAAGTGGTTTCTCTGGAGGAAGCTTAAGATATGAATGTAGAAGAGATTTATTTTGTTTGTTACTCATTCATTATTAATTATAATTATATGTTATATAAAATTGTTAATTATAATCATACTTTAAAGTAAAGGGTTTTTTTTATATTATCTATGTATGTTTGCCTATTTTTATTATTTTGAAATAAAAAGTTAATGTTATTTAAAAATATTGCAATTTATTAAAAATAAATAAATACTATTTAATGTAACTAATATTTTTTTATACATTTTTAATATAAATACAAAAAATTACCAAAACAAACAATCCACCAAAATCATAGTTTTGGAGGTAGTCATGCATTTTTAATATAAATATAAAAAATTATCCTTACAAACAATCCACCAAATTCAGCATCAATATGTTTGTTTGAGTCTATACACATAATTATTATCCGCTGTTGGCTCTAAGCATCTTATCAAATTGAAGTCATTCCCTTCTTTCATCAAAATTTGTTTTAATAACCATATTTCTTTCAAAATATAATAAAAAAATTATTGATATTACTTTGCTTTCCTAATTTGAAGATGCAAAAGATTTCATTCCTAGAATTTGTTTAACGATCTACTAAGAAGAATATACACTTGTTCACGATAATAACGAGCAAAGACCTCCAAAAAAATAATTTCAGATGAATCGTTTGTCTAGTTAATTTGTCACATAAGTAAGTGTTTCAGTTTTCTTTAATAATAAATGAAAATTAATTTGAAAAATAATATGTCTACTCAAACATTGAAATATTCTTTATTATATAAATTACTCAAATTACATTTAATTAATAATAATTAAAACATTTTATCATAAAGGAAAATAAAAATAAATATATTATCTTCTTTCATCACAATTAAAATTGAAAAATAATATGTCTACTCAAACATTGAAATACTCTTTATTATATAAATTACTTAAATTACATTTAATTAATAATAATTAAAACATTTTATCATAAAATATATCTATATATATATATATATATATATATATATATTATCTTCTTTCATCACAATTAAAATTGATTGAGTAACTATCTTTAAGATAGTTATTAAATGAATAAGGTAATATATAACTGATAATTTATAACCATATTGTCAATAACCATAGCCAATATTGATGCTTTAATATAACAATTTATAAAGTTGATGCTTATGCTGATAAAATATAGGTAGGGACTAACTACCTTGCAATTATTCCGTTGTTGAGTAATCTTAGGGGCAATTTATAACGTTAATGATAAAGTATAGACAGTGCTACCTACCTTTCAGCTATTCCCTTATTGGGTAATCTTAGGGGTTGACTTTATGTTCTTCATTTTAAAATCTTAATCTTAAAATAAAGATGAGAGAACCCAAAGGGGCCAAATTGTCTAGAAAGTTGAAGTAAAATGCTATGATTTTACTTTTTACTTTATAATGCTATGATTATAGTATTTTAATGCTACGATTATATAGTATTTTAATGTAATGAAATGAATTTATACTAGCACAATTCCATATTAATTTTTGTTAATTAAGTAAATTTGGCAATTACTAGTAATGGCATTAAAATATTAATCATATTAAGTAAATGTGAAAAAGTAAACAAGGAAAGATAAACATTAAAAAATGCAAAAAAGTTATGAACATAAAATCTCATTTCTTAATTTAATAGGATGACTAAAATAATACCAACATTTTCAATTGCTAGCCATAAGATTAGTTTTTATAATTAAAAGATCATTAATTATACCCATCTTCAATAGGTATAAGCTTTTAGTTAAGATACACCTTTACTTTTTTAGTTAAAATACATCATTATGTTTTATGCCTTGCACCTTTATGTCTTATGCCGTTGCAAGTGAATAATGAATCGACATCGATATACCACAGTTTTTTTCAAGATTGGAAGAGGACTCCGATGCCCACTCTCTCCCCTTCTCTTTGTCCTTGTGATGGAAAGCTTGAGCCTAATTTTAAATACCAGTAAATCTGAAGGCTCATTATCTGGGATTGAAATCACCAGATTGACTAAAATCCTCCATCTATTTTTTGTTGATGATGTTTTACTGATGACAAATGCAACTTTGCAGGAATTGTAAGAAATCAATTGCATAATTCAGCTGTTCTGCTCGGCCTCTAGTTTAAAAGTCAATTTGGACAAATCGACTGTTCATTTTTAGGGCCTGGAGGAGGCAGATCTTATTCCTTTCAAGCAACTGCTTCCTTATAAATTCTCTGCTCTTGATAAGGGGTTTAAGTACCTGGGATACCTTCTAAAAGTAGGCCGCCAAAAGATTGAATATTGGAAGTGGCTCATAACAAAAGTTGAAAAAAGGATTAGCCATTGGAGCTTCAAATGGCTGTCCCTGGGAGGAAGATTTACACTCTGCAAAGATGTACTTGAGAGTCAACCTGTGCACTGGCTTTCGCTTGCTGCTATCCCCGGATCCATCCTCCATAGGCTAAGGAAGATTCTGTTTAATTTCCTGTGGACAGGGATCGCTGATTCTTCACATCTCCATCTTGCAAATTGGGATTCACTCGCACGCACAAAACGTTTTGGAGGTTGGGGACTACTAAACATTTACAATTTCAGCAGTGCACTTACTGCTTCAACACTCTGGAGAGTCCTTACTACTGAAGGACTATGGAAAAAGGTATTAAAAGAAAAGTACCTTCGCTCAGCAACTGTTGATACTTGGCTCCATTCGGACAACTTCACCCAGTCGGCGGCTTCAAAAATGTGGAAGGGACTCCTAAAATCGATTCATCTAATAAATAACTAGCTTAGCTGGAAGCCAGGGTTGGGGTCCCTGGTGAAGATTGGGAGAGATAGAGTTCTTGATTTGGGACTGAGATCGCTTTTGTCCCCCAACCTTCAAACTTTTCTACATCAAAAACAAATCTCAGTTCTTGCTCAGGCATGGAAACGACAACCTCACGCTCTGTCACAGGACCATTGGTTGGATAGCGTTGAACTAGGCATTTCGGGAGACCTGGCAACGGAGTGGGAACACTACAGGCGGGCACTTCTTTCGTTGGGAATCACATTAACTGATTCAACTGATGAATTAATCTGGTTAGGGGGCGATCGATCCGGAGTACCCAATTCAAAAAATATTTATCTAGCCATTTGTGACGCCCAAAACTTCCCGATTGCAACTGGATGGCGTAAGAATTTCTGGAATTGGGATTTCCAACTGAAAGTCAAGCTTTTTTTGTGGTTGGCAGCAAATGATAAAATACTGAGTTGGTCTAATCTCCAGAGAAGAGGGTGGGTAGGACCCAACAGATGCTATCTCTGCAATCACGATGGTGAAACAACTGACCACTTACTAGTTCATTGTTCCTTCACGAAACAAGTGTGTAACGTAATTAAATCATTAAAATCCACTTCGCCGAACTAGGGAGGAAGCAATCTGGAGGATTGCCTTACCAAATGGACTGATTCCAGGTTTGTCTATCCAAATCTAGCTCCATTATTTGCTGGAATGTCTCGATAGAAAGAAATAAAGCATTGTTTGAAGAAAAAAAACCATCGATTAAGTCGGTTGTGATTCGCTCATTTGGTGCTATCCACAAGTCTGAGGATCCTAATATAAAATCTTCGCTACGTGCTTGTTCTTTAAATCAAGATTGTTGATTTTCCAGTTGCTTGTTTTGATGGAGCAGCCAAGGCAGTTGGGCAGTGTTGTGGTGTTGGAGGCACAATTAGACTTCCGTACTCGTCGATTCATAAGTGGTACATGAATTGTGGTCCAGGAACAAACACAAAGGCAAAATTATATCCTGGGTGATTCAAGGGTTATCATTAACTAGCTGAATGAAAAAAACAAACTCCTAGTAACCTCTCTAGAAGGCTGGAAAAATAGAACTCGAACTCTCAGGAACTCTTTCAAAAGCTTTCAAGCCTTCCACATTTACCGAGAATTTAACAAAAAAGCTGATGGATTATCAAAAAAAGCTTTAGCCGAACCAGAGGGTTCCATCTCCTTTCATTTAGGGAAGGAAGGAGGTAAGAGTCATCGCCAGATTATCAAAATCTACTAATTATTTTTTGGCTCTCTTTCTCACTGTTTATGTTTCATGTTTTGATTGTTTCCTTCGGATAAGGATTTGAGTGATTTAGTACTAAAGGCATTGGTATTAAAGGAGACAATTGTTATTGGATTATTTAGGCTTAGTTTTTGGGGCTGTCTTAGCTCATGGCACCTTATTACCCTGTTTTTTTTCACTATGTTGTACTTTGCGGTTGCAAAAATTATATTTGCTTAATATGTGAAATTTTCTACAGTAAAAAGTCTAAGTGTATTATGTAATCGAAATTCTTAACAAGTCTACTATATAAGAAATTAGGTCTCTTACAAAAGGCGTTTGATTCTGATTTACCATATTTTTTCGTCCTGATCACTTGATTGGCCATTGTGACAATAAAGTACAGAAAATTAAAATAAAATAATAGACAAAATCTGATTCAGTCAGTCATCTTAGTAGCTCACAGGTTTCAGGTGATTCAGTCGGTCCTATTACTAATTCTTGTCCTTGTCCAGATTTATTAATTTGATCTTGCTGCTGGTGTTGGTACTAGTACTGGTACTGCCACCAATAAGGGGAATGCCAAGGTCTCCAATCAATAAGTCGTTGCAACCGAAGCAGGCCCTCTTCACCCTGAGGATTTGAAAGGTCTACCCTCTCCCACATAGTCGTCAATCAGTTGAAGATAAACCTTTAAACTGTGGGCATAAGCAGGATCAAGATTACGGATGTCGTTGTTGTCCAAAACAATTTTCACACCCACGTGAAAATATGTCCAAGGAAGCCAATCGAACAGTTTACTCAGCCATCCACATGAACTTTCGTTGAAAACAAATCCAGGAACTTTGGGAACAACATCGCTCTTATTCACCAACCGCAACACTTTCACTCCTAGCTCCTCCATTCGCAGGGAGAATGCTCTATTCCCTACGCGCGGACTTGCAAATGCAAATACAGTCACAGGTATTGGCCGTGCTGGTAAATTTGAGTTGGGGATTTTTTTAATGTCATATGAACTTAACGTTGCCAGAGCAGCTCCTAGGCTGTGCCCAGTCAAAGTTACACTATAATATCCCGCCTCCCTAGTCTTCGTATCTCTTCAGCGTTTGTGCAGACTGCAATAAAACCAATCCAAACAGATTGCTCTATCGGCGTCCCCAACGTATCAGTTTCCGCGTACAAATACTGGGTCACTTCATAGCCAGCGGCAGAGAAAGCTCCCGAATGAACAGGCCTTTCAAAACTATCAAACAGTTCATCAAGGTTGTACTTACACCCACCAAAATCATTGGTGAAAAGTTTACTATCAAATGCATCATAGCATAACTCTGCAAATTCACCATGTCGCAGTATCTCCGCTTTCAAAACAGGATTGATGGGATCTAATAACCCATTCCAAGAGTGTGCTCCTGCAAAACCATCCGATAAGAATGGCTGCCTGCAAAACCATCACTCTCCCGCGGAATTAGTTTCCATATGAAGATAATAATGAATTCTACCCGCACGTGGGTGACTGACCAAGTAGGTGAATCAGTCGGACTCATTTCATTGGAGGATTTTAATTGTTTTCTTTTTAACCATGCACAATTAAAATTAGTCAAATCACACACAACCAAAATAATCATAGGACTTTAATTGTTTTATTTTTTATCCATACACAATTAAACTTAGTCAAATCACTTGACAACCAAAATAAATTAGAAGTAAAACAGTTGAAAATTTCCAATTTTATATGGTAATCTGGAATGTCTGACCTAGTCTTACGTTAATTTCATGGACCTTCCCAACATTTTTTACCCGTGGAGTATCTCTATTCGCCGTTCATTGTGGAAGACTTTGTACGGTGACGAATTATTTGAAGACTTGTACGGTGACAAATTATTTGATCGGATTTGGGGTTGGAATTTGTACTTCTTTTACATCATGAAGTTTGTTGCTCAAATGAAAATTGTATTGCTCAAATGGGCAGATTAACTTGGAAATAATGGAGATGTTAACTAGTTGATTAGCTTCAGTAATAAGCGCGTGTTGTAAGCGCCAGTTAGCTTAGTTAAGAGTCAGTTCTCTGGTTGTCTTTTGGTTTGCATGTAGCCGACTTTGGAGAGTCTTTTCCTATATAAGGATGTAATCCGTCTTCGTTTAATATCAAGAAGTGAGCGTAGCCTCACCGTGTTTCGTTTGCCCCGCATATTTTATCTTGGTATCAGAGCCACGAGGAGAAGGTGCGGAGCCGCGAGGAGAAGGTGCGGAAATTGGAGAGGTTCGCAGGTCTCTCCTCTGGTAGGGTGCTGAGAAAAGCGAAAAATTCCCGCAGGAGGAATTAGCGTGAGGTGCGGACAAACGAAACATTCCCGCAGG
The DNA here is from genome assembly GCA_009831015.1 of Picea engelmannii. NCBI lineage: Eukaryota > Viridiplantae > Streptophyta > Pinopsida > Pinales > Pinaceae > Picea > Picea engelmannii. Next base: position 261,973 of record ML788410.1, read on the forward strand.
TGGTATACACGAGAGGTGCGTACGTCCTTCACAATTCCCGCAGGCTGCTCTATCGAGAGGTGCGGAAATCTTTGAGAATTCCCGCAGTCTGAACAGTCGGGAGGTGCGAGAATCGCGAGGAGCATTTTGGCGTGAGTTTTTAAATCGCGTGGAGTTTGCATGCGTGAATTTGCTTGAGTATGAGCGTTTACTTTGGTAAATCCGTGAGTGTTTGCTTTGGTGGATTAATTTAGTGGAG
>ML788410.1:277835-308301 GCA_009831015.1 Picea engelmannii
AAAAGTATTTCCTCTTCTATTGTTCAAGATAAAGTATCATTGGCACTGAGCCATTTTTTGGACAACGTTTCCACATTATTGAGCATTAAAAACTACATGGAGAAACCCTCAGCCCAAAAAATAAAGGATTGGATAAGAAGCTACGAATATTGAAGGAGAATCCAGGAAGTCGTGAAGAAGGAAGATAGGAAGATACATAAAGAAAAAGTGGAGAAGACCGCAGAGATTGAATGAAACAAAATGCAACAAAATTTTGGTTTTTCAATCACTAGCAAATACAAGAAGAAATGAAATGTTGTAATTTGAGGGGTGCATGTAAGGTTGTACCCGACAGCCTAGTAGAAACTTCAGTAAGTTTTTTGGTCCCATTTGTAACAAGTTGTTGTAGAATTTTTTATATGAAATATGTGTTCCCCATGTTTAGTAAGCCCTGATTGAGTCAGACCTACATAGGTCATTATGTGATCATGTAGTGTGTATCCCTAGTTTCAAGCAGCATGAATCATTGGCCATGATACATCACAACTATTCTTGGTTTCAAACAACATGAAACATTGGCAATGGTAGAGATGATACTTCAAGTTGTGGAATAAACCACTAGGTAGGTACAAAGGTGTTAGTAGGATTACTTGTATCTAAGCTTGATTTTGAATCTGAGAATTTCAATATTCGATTTACAAGGGGGAAATGTGAGATAGATTATTCTCAGATTTGGTTAGAACCAAGTTTTGTTTAAGGTGGAGTGTGTAGTCTATTGCATTGGACGTTGGTGATAATGATAGTTTTTATCGGATGTAATTAATAGGTAGTGTTAAGGAAAATATCTAATTACATCCTTAACTAGTTAATTAGTTGATTACCATTACAGGAGTTGGTAAACCTCCATAATGTTTTGTAACTATATTATGTAACTATATGTTCATATTAATAGAGTACACATCAATAGTGTAACATGTTGCATCAATTATGTCTCTACTCAATCTTTTCATTCCCTATCTCTATTCATCTCGAGGACTCAGGTGAATCTAAAATTGAGTTCTTGACCCAAGTTTCCATAATGGATACAATCTACAAATTCCATTTTCTAGAGTAAAGGGTTGTGGGTGGTGTTGGGTATGTGTTATATTCTTTGCATGTGTGTGTGTCAGTGCATCAGATTTGACAATTGCATCTGACAATCCCTCGTACTAGTGCCTTGTTTGTGCCATGTGTGTTGGGCGCTTTCCTAGGGAGGTCCTGGGGGGGGGGGGCAGGTATGCCCCCCCCTGTTTATGCACAGTGTTCGGGCAGTTTTTGGGCAGTTTTTGCTATTTTTAGAGGATTTTTCTATTTTTAGCGGTTTTGTAAATTAATCCCGGATCAAGGGATTAGGGTTTTGGTATCTACGGAATACCTAAAAACATTGTATATATATTGTAAAGTGAATGGTGAAATTTGATATAATGAATATAAGAAAGGTTTTCCCAGTTGAGGGTTTCTGGTATAAATCTTTGTGTACTATGTGAATGAGCCATTGATTAAATTTTGTTTTTCTGAAGAATCGATATGCATTGCTTTACTTCACAGGTTTAAAATTTACATGTGGTATTTGAGCTCGATTTTGGCTTCATAGGGACGCCCTTGTTGTTGAGGGTTTGGCTCGGTCTTGATAGCTCAAGTTTATCTTGGGTTTAGTGGGAGATTTTGCAGTGGAGATCCGAGTATAGAAAGAGGAATGGCGAGCTCGTCTAGAATCGGGATAGAGAAGTTCAATGGTAAAAAATTTAAGCTATGGAATCTCAATATGGAGGACCTTCTTGTAGAAAAAGAACAATGGATTGTTGTGGATCCTGGTACACAGGCTACTAGTACACTGTCTACTAGCACACATGCTACTTGTACACAACTTACTAGTACACAAACTACTAGTACACCAGCTACTGGTATGTCAAAGGAAGATTGGGAGAATTTGGACAGAAGAGAAAGGAGTACTATTCGACTCTGCCTGGCAGATTCAGTTTTGTTGAATGTCTCGGGAGAATCTACAGCCAAGGAACTATGGGATAAGTTGGGGCAATCTACAACGAGACTCTTGGGATAATCTGGTTGTAGCAATAGATAGGTTTTCTAGAACCTAATCAATTAATGGCAGAGGCAAAATGGTCCTTCTACGTGGCCTTATTCAGGGATCTATAGTCCACACACACTCTCCATTTACCATTATTTTTACACACAATAACCTGAGGTGAAACCCACTCGTTGTCTGATACAGGGTAGATGAATCCTGCATTAAGAAGTTTCTGTAGTTCTTCTTTAACAATCTCTTTAATATTAGGGTTCATTCTCCTTTGGGGTTGGAAAATGGGTCAACATTCTTCCTTAATGTATATATGGTGGGTGCATAGTTCATAGGAAATTCCTTTCATATCCATGTAATCCCAGGAAAATGCCTCTTTATGTTCAATCAATAACTTCATCAATTGTTCAGTTTCAGCAGAAGATAAATCAGGATTGATGTTTAGGGTTTTCCAAGTTTGATTTCTATAGGGATGCTCTTAGAACTGATTTTAGGAAATAATTCAGTTGTTTTAGTGTCTGATGTTACAACTGAATTAACTTGATTTACAACAGTTTCAGAGAATATCTCTGCGCTGACTCCTTCTTAGGTAGTAGGGTCAAAGATTATACTCAATCGGTGATACGTGTTTGGTGTAACAAAAGAGGGGTCACTGATAAAGATATTGATTATCTCATCCTATGTCTTGTCATTGAAACTGAGGGCTTTTCCTATGGTTATCACAGGCAGAGTGCTTTCATCATCAATGTCCATCCATAAAGAATTTTCGGGTTCCACACTAGGTGTAGCATGAGGATAAAGGGTAAGTTTCTTGGTGTCATAACGATCAGAGATGGTCATTGAACCAGATCTACAACAAATGAAGGAATTATATTTAGCTAACCATGGTCTTCCTAGAATTAGTAAATGACGCCCCAAATGGGTTTTAGGTTGAAATACGACAAAATTAGCTGGATACTCCCATGAATCAACTGAAATAACTAGATCATTGATTGCTCTTTTTGGCTTGATAGTGGAACGATCAGCTAATTCTAAAATAGTAGGAGTAGGTAAGGCTTGTGTTATGAGTTGCAACAATTGTGTTGTCTCTATTTGCATAATGTTAATTTCTTCCCCTAAATCAACTAACACATCAAGAATAAATGTTTGTCCAATTTTGACAGTGACTGTAGGGTTTCTTGGGTCGCCATATTTAATAGGTGGGTTTTTTTCTAACATCAGTTCAGAAAATTCTCCCACTACGTGTACTGTGAGGGGATCCCTAGGTTTCCTTCCAGGATTTTTTATACAAAGGTCTCTCACAGTCTTCTCCTAAATAGGGACATCTCTAATCTCTTGCAATAGTGGAATGTTAACATACAAATTTTGCAATTCTCCTAAGAGATTGAAGGATGGTAATTCCACGATTTTGGTAATTTCCAATCTTTCAGGGAATGGGGGGTCTACTAATTCTATGATATGTTCATCAATTTCCTCTATATAAACAGATGGTTTTTCCCCCGATTCCTTGTCTGATTCTGAAGATGGAGCATCTTCAATTATTGGCTCGACTATTCTCCCTGATCTTAATTTTATCTCATCACAAGGCATAGGGGTAATAGACAGAGATGTCACGTTGTGTATATCAATATTTTGAACGGCCTTATTATTTGGATTTGGGTTAGGTTGCACATGCATCTGAGGTCGCCAGGTAGGATTGTTCTATTGGGCATTGGGAGGTAACTGCAGTTGTTTCTACTGGTACTAGGGTTGGAACTGTTGTTGATAGGGTTTATGCTGGTGAGGGTTTTGATAAGTGAGTTTTTGTTGAGGGCCTTTCCAATATGGGTTCCATTTCCCAAGATGATTATGTTGTTGGGACATAGGTACCCATGTATTGCGATCTTGATAAGGAGGTGGCATCGGATTTGGAGGGGGGGCATTCATCTGGCCATATTGAAGTAGATTGTTCACATTATTCCAATAATTAAGTGCTGAAGGAGAGAATTGAGGGTTTAAACCTTGACCTCATGGATGTGATTATCTCCTCTATTTTATTAGATAGGCAGCCTCTTCTTCCTCATTAGTCACCTTTATTGATGATTTTACACATGGTAGGGAGGCACATTTGTCAGTGGCATGATCTAATTTACAAATAAGACATACTTGGATGTTTTTCAGTGGGCACTCCCTTGGTGTATGTTTGTCTCTTCATTTCAGACAAAAAATGGACAATGCACGATATGATTTTGTTTGATATGTAGAGTATCAATTTGTGAAGAAAAAGAAGTAATCATTTTTGTTTTGAAATCTTCTAACATATTACCTATTTCTGCTCTTGTTGCCCCTCCATTGGCTAATTTGTGTACCCTTGAAGAAGTGGCATCCCTGGTAGCTGACTTATTCCTTGTAGATCCTCGAGAGCAGTTCTTAAAAAAATTTACATTGTCTTCATAAGATTCCAATATATCTTCCTTGCCAAGCATATTCAACATATCTAAACAATCATCTCTAACTCCTTTTAGTAAAATAGTTTTGAGAATGTCCTTACTCACATCTGAATGTCCAGACCTTTGTATATTATATTGGAGTCCTCCACAAAATATTCAAGGTTCTCGTCCTCCTTCTGAGACATCTTAAACAATTACTCTCTTTGTTCCCTCATTTGGCAGTAGTCTTGGTATTTGTTCAGGAAAAGCTGCCTCATTTGTCCCCATGTTGAAATATTCTCTCCTCCAAGGCTCATGAACCATCTTAACGCATTACCCTTCAATGTAGCTGGAAAAAATTTAAGGTTTTGCACAGTGGTAGTGTAGTCATAGCTTCTACACAGAATATCAAATTCAAACAAAAAATCATATGGATCCTCAGTGGATAATCCATGGAAATTTGGCAGGGCTGAGAGAGGTATGTTATTCATAGGATCCATCCCCCATGCAGGAATATTAGTAATAGGAAAGACCAGGGTAGAGATAATATTTTCATCATTTACATGATCTTCATTATTCACTAGATCCTCACGATGGAGCTCTTCTCCATTATCTCCTTGATTTTCCTTACATTCTCTTTCTCTCCACTCAATATGGAAGGTGTCCCACTCCTCTTTAGTGACTATTTGTCTGTTGATCTAATAAACAAATTCTTCTGGATTTTCCCTATTCCGACCTACACTTTCGTGATCTTCAATATTCTCCAGTGTTGCGTGCTGATTTGTTGGTGAAAAATCTTCATCTTCAACCCCTGATGAAAATGATGTTTCAAAATGGGGTAGTTCTGATCTCTGAGGAATATGTATTCTTGGAGGATTTGAAGGGAGAAATATAGATCCCAAAGAAGAATCTGCTATGGCTATAATCTCATCAAAAAAGGTTGGCCTTCCCAGTGCAGGATTCCTTCCACCACGTCCTCTGGTACCTGTAGTGATAGTATTTTTGGGGATACATCCTCGTGTTCCTCGATTCATGCAGACTACTCATTCCTAAAAAAATAAAACTAATGTGATTACAAGAATCTATAATTATCTTCCCCAACAACGGTGCAAAAATGTTGGGCACTTTAGTTGTCTAAATAAATAGATAGATAATTAAGGTGTTCAATATGAATTGTCAAACCCAGGGAAGTTTTTTTAATGCAAGATAATTGTGCCCAGTCTATGCTAGATCATGAAAGAAAACACTAATAAATTGGAGTAAGGAAAATTAACACTAAAAGAAACAGAGTTGAAAAGTTGAAGACTAACACAAGTTGTTGACACAGCTGGAGTTCTACAGAATTGAAATCGCACTTGCATAATTGAAATCTAATTTGATACGCGTATAAGAATCTTGGATTATATAATATATTCTAATTTTCTATTTTACTCTTGTAGAAGGAAGTTTTGTGCTAATTGTTGAAAGGAAGTCTGCTTAATTGCAGAAAGGGAATTCACACTTTTATTTTCTTTTGCTTGAAAACAAATATTTAATCTAATGAAGAAAAGTGAAAGCAATTCTCCAGCAGTATTCAATAATTGACTCTAACTCTCATGAGACACATTGATGCGCATTTAATAGAAAGGGATTGAACTGTAACAACAAATTTATTCTAGAAATGATAAACAGATAAATCATCCAAATCAAAGCAGTTAATCTAAAACTCAAAACATAGGGGAGTCTGTGGGGAAGGTGGGCCCTTTTCTTCTCACTGAATCCACTCGAAAAGACTACAGTAGGTTGGAGAAACTCAAATCACTTTCTTTATTAAATCGCCAAACTGTTCAGATACAAAAATACTTCACTTTGCTCTCTATTCCAAAGTTAATCTTTTTCACCCTAATGATTACAAAAGATTTGTTATTTAAAGGTAGAGACATTCAGTTGAAACAGACTCAGTTCAGCCTTGAGAATCGAAGATTCTCAAGCTGTTCATATGATATAAAAGATATGCCATCTTCAAAAAATCTGGAAATAATCTTGATCACCAGCGTGAGCCAAAATGTGTAACAACCTTGAGGATCTGTCTTCAAAACGTGTAACAACCTTGAGGATATGTTTTCAGGATATGGATTTGAATGATATGCCATCTTCCAGGATCAATGGGAGTCTGTTGTAGCAGGTGTAACAGCTTCCAAAAAAGGTGTGTGATTGATGTAGTCATGTAACATCATGCAGAACGGGTGCACAACTGTAACAACTGGTGTAAGAGCTTCGATCTTTCTTCAAGACTTGGTTTTTTTTATTTAATCTACACATTTTGATTATTAGTTGAGAATTCATGGGTAAAATACGAGAAACCCTACCAATAAAACATGTTAAGTAAATAAGAATACAAAAGAAAGATCAATGATTCATACTTTGGGAAAAAGGTCTTAGCAAACAGTATATTAGGCATTTTAGCATAGAAATGATAAGGTTGAATGAGAAAAAGGTATAGTGAAAAAGGGACATTTATGGGTCCTAACAGCGGGCATCGAGCGAGTGCAAGTGTGCACAGAGAGAACTCTTTCTTGAGTTTAGGGAGAAGAGTATCAAAGGAATATACTCACAGAGTTGTTGAAGATTCTATTGAAAATGCTCAGCAAGGTGTGCTTTGAGTAGAAGGTTGCCAAGAGGGCACAAAGTTTTCCTTTGAAAGGAAATAGAAGGGTCTGGACCCTTAGAAGACTAAGTAAACCGAAAATCTCAGAAGAGATATCGCTTACGAGAGAGAAGACGAGATCCAAGAGGCAGACTCACAGGAGAAAGGTCAAAGGACAAAGCATTTGAACACTGACAAAACATTCCAAGGAGTAAGAAGTCAAAAGATTGAGAGGAGGAGTGACAACAGCCGCCAGATCGATTGTGGGGAGAAGAGAGGATTGTTGATCTGGTCTTGGTCAGAAAGGGCTGAAGTCCAAAAGATAATCAAGGCCATTGATTTGGAGGGGATGCATGGTAGAAAATCTGTCACTCTGGGGAAATTAACTCTGGAGAATTGTGTGTGTGGAGATGTGAGAACTCTCGAAGGCTGGAGAGCCAGAGTTCATCAGAACCGTTTGATTGTTGAGGAAATGTGTCAATAGATCTTCCACTCTGGAATATTTTCATACGTGGAAAAGAAAATAGTTGAGAGTTGAAACTCCCAAGGGCCAAAGAGTCGGAATCAACCGTAGCTATTGATTTGGGAAGGATGCTATGTGTCGACAGATCGTGTAGATCTGTGATCGTGTGTGGAAGGAGGAAATAAGGTAGAAATGGAAGGATAAATAACATTCATTGATCACAGATCATTGCTAAGGGATTGAAGATCGATGAAAGAGATGGATTGTGGGGCCAAAACTTGCTCAGATGTTAAAAATCTGAGAGCGGGCCACAATTTATACCATAGTTTTAACAAGTGCTACGTGGCAAATGGAGGTGAATTGCGGGGAGAAAAGCGAGTTGGCCTAAAACCACTCTTGCCCACACCTACAATCATAGTTTTCCGCAAGGTCATATCCCATGGTCTTATGAAGGAAAGGGGCTAACGCCTGAAACTTGGAGTTTTGGAAGTGCGCAGGAATAGCCCGTGCGTCTGTCAGGACCTACACACAAAAGGAAACAGGACCTGTGTTTAATTGTTTTGGGTTCAATCACGACCCCAAAGAGTCAATTCGACTCAAAATATTGAAATATTCTTTGACCGGGAAGTCAACAGACCCCACTGATGTGGGGGCACTGCGTCGAAAGTCCTCTGGGCATGAATATTCATGCACAATGATCACAGTGAGAGCACAAGGAGATTTAGGAATCAAGGAAGAATTGAATACTTATGGGATCAACAAGAAAAACTTTTATATGGAGAAAGAATTTGTCGCAATTTTTTTGGTAGAAAGTATGTTACGGCTTGTTGGTTCATCAAGAGGAAAGAATGCTTGCATGTTGCAAGTTTTCTTGGTGATGTTGTTGCATAAGGATGGAAGCAACAAATAGATGAAGTGTTGGTTATAAGTTTGATAAAACAAGCATGAAAGATTCTACTTCCATCAGACTTTCAGGTAGTATAAAATTTATTAATGGCAGTCATGCAGGTATGAGTTTTATTACTCTTTTTGCAGAATTTTTGAAAGGAAATTTAGGTAAGAATTTCCTCAGCGAGAGTCATTATATAAAATCACATGATTATATTATTGAATGCATACCAATGGAAGTGGTAAAAGCTGGAGGCCTATATTAATTCAAAGCTTTTTAACTTCTGAATGCACACACTGACATAGTAGAATGTCATGTTAATTTGTTTATGGGGTGATACTCAAAGAAAATTAAAAGATAAGAAATTCTTATAAGAATGAATGCCAGTAATCTAGTCATGTATGAGACCAGGACATGGTTGGATATGGAAAGGTACGGATATGGAAATGTTATGAGCCACACGGGTACTAAAAGCTTCCTACCTTTAATTAAAAATTGTACTACAACCTTTTTTCTAACACTAATGTACACCACAAAATTATATTCTTGGTGTAGTGTTCGAATCGAAAAGGAAGGCATCCAATTGATTGGGAAGACAATAGGAAGTGTGTGGAGAATGTGTCAACACATTGACCAGAATTCCAACTCATGGATGGTGAGATACATGACTGAGATAAAGAGCATTATGTAAATCAATACAAGGGTGCACTGAATAAATAGGCATTGAGAGTTGTACTCATGTCTAGTAGGGGCAGAGTTGCACTCATACATGATGGAATTGTATACTTAAATGAACTTTGTTGAAGGTGTTTTGTAAGTACTTGCATATATTGTTTTGGCATGGAAATAATTATACTAATTGATAAAATGTTCCTAACTCATGAAGTTGAGAACATTTCAGGAACTGTTAAACATTGCAACGGGAAAGTTGAAAGCCATGTAGTCACAAGAATAGAGACCACAGAAAATTTTATGTTCAGAAAATTGAAATAATAAACTTTATGTTGTTAATTATGAACATGAATATGCATAGAATGATGAGTCATTCTATTTGGTTAAATTGTTTGGTAACTATGATTGAATTTCTAGGTGCAGGCAATTCTAAGATCATTGCATAAGGTGTTGTACATGTTGAATTAAGATGTACAAAAAATACTGACAATTTGTTGGATGTATGCAAGAGGAAGCATTACAGGAAAAATGGTATGCAGTTTGGTGCCTGTGGAAAACCACAAGGATGGTTGCATTCATAATTTGGCAACAACCAAGAAGAATTATGAAATGGAATTCTTGTTTTGGGAAAAAAAAAATTGAATTCTCTTTTGAACTAATTGGAGTTACTAAATGAATTATTTTATGTTTTCTCATGATAACTGCATGTGGGTGATGAAGATGACATGATGTTGATTAAAGTTAGAATGTTGATTACAAAGAGTAGCTCGACAAGATGTTGATTGGAGACCTCTGAGGGAAGTTGGAACTCCTCGAACCATGATGCTCTGAGACTTACAGTCTGGCATGTTGTTGAATCCCAAGGAAAGGGAGGTGTAACAACCGACGAATTGTGTGAAAGTGAAGGTGCACACTCCTAGGGTGGGATAGGCATGTGGGGAAGAGACACTGTGGGTTGGAATGTTGTTGGGTTTTGGTAGCTTGGCCTAGACCATATTGATATGGAAGTCTTCTTAATCAAAATATAAGTATCAATTCTCTATTTAGTGTATGCTATGTATCTCGTAATTCGTATACAAGTTATAATGTTATTAGAATTGCATGTACATATATTCCATGTATGTTCTAATGTTTCTTCCGAATGAATAGGGGTACGGTAAGAGTGTTTAAGTCTGTGGATTCATAACACTATTGATATTTTATCAATGGATGGAACATCGTGGATATACAACCATTCAGTGCTTTCAATGAGGTTTAATTGAAGCATGTAACAAGGAACAATGAGTTGAATGCTTTCCTAAAGAAAATCTAGGGAATAGAGAAATTGAGTTTCAGCTGTAGCATGGATACCAGAATTGGTGCTTGAAAGTAAAGATGGATAATGGGCTTCCAATAGCTAAAGCTTGCAGATTTTAGAAGAATTTTTGAATTATATATGTATAAACAAGTTGCACTAAGGACAGTCCAAAAATAAGGGGAGGGGATTGTAATATCCCCTGGTAGAGCCCCAGTTGTAAATATGAATTGTAAACATGTTTGTTAGGCTGGTGAGCCGAGTTATAATAAGCTAGGAGGCTTATGTGATGATTATGCCAGGAGCCTAATATTTTGTTTGTATATTTAATTATGCAGATCATTAATAAAAATATAAACACTTTTGTGTGTAGACCGACCATGAAGAAGAGTTATGGGGGACAAAGCTCCACTAGGTTGGGTAAGGAAGGGGGGATAAGTATTTGGGCCTAGGGGATAAACTAGGGGCCTTACCTCTAGAGGAATAATATTTTAATATCATTTCTTAAAAACTAAGGTGGACATATTATGTTTTGTTATCTTAAGTTCCTGGTGGCTGGAGATGTAGGATAAATGGAGCGCATGCAGCTTAGGAAGACAAGTTTCGACCTGGCCTCATGAAATTAAAAGATAAAGTGCTAGTTGTGTTGTTGGGGGGGCTTGATATTCTTGACCCACTGTCTAACTGTTAACCAGGGAATCCATCATAGATATCTGGAACCAGTAACCCATGAGTCAATCATGTTGGTAGTTCATTGGTCATTCGGCCATCCTCCACGTGATTTCATGAGGCCTTTCTCCCATACTCCATATGAACCCAAGACCTAGGTGGTCAATCTCGGATAACCACGCATCTCTGAAAAGGAGAACGAAAATATAACCTGTGTGATTCCATGAACCCAGTCTATCTGCACCCAAATAGATGATTTTGTAACTGAACCTTTTTGAGTTGTTGGCTTCTGTGGAGAGTTGGGTTGTTTCACAACTGTCGGTTGTTGTGGCCACATAGTTCCTAGATTGAGTGTGGCTTGCTACCATCGGTTGTTTCTTACTGAGCCTTGATATGTCCTAGTGTTTGACTGTTGTCTTGTTGGGTGTCCATACTCATTTTTCCCTATTGTTGTTGTTGTTACTATCATCCGTACTCACCTGTAGAAGAGTTGAATACTGGTTGAAAATATTGGTTATGAGACTTGTGAGAAGTTCTCCCAGGTGAGAGAGTTTGCTGGGAAGTGAGTTCTCCTGGAAGGGAGTCCTGTAGCAGGCACAGTACTCTGAGACTTCTTGTCTAGCCTAATGCTGAAGCCCAAGGTAAGGGAGGTGTACTAGCCGATGTAATTGTATTAGTGAAGTTGTATCGTCCTGGGGTGGAGCACGTGTGTGGGGAATGAGGTTCTGTGTGTTGTGGGTGTAAGTGGCCCCTGGGATAAAATATCCTTCATGTTGCTTTGTACAACTTCCTTGTTGTCCTTGCCAAGCCCAAAATTCCCTTTCCCGATGGAGTTTAGTCTCAGCTCAGCAGTGACCTACTACTGAGAGTGATGAGCAATGTGGTCTAAGGCTAGGAGGTTCGTGGAAGGTATGCACTCAGTTGGTGTATTTAATCCAACTAAAATCTAAGTATCATTACTGTGCTTAATTATCTATTTTATGCATGTTTTGTGATGCTTGAATGTTATCATGTATTCCGTTGCGTATATGAATTGATGTTAGTTTCATTGGTTGTGTATGGTAGCAATAATATTGTGATTACTTTGTGTTAAGTGTTTTAATTCACTAAAATGCATGTTATATATATAAGAATATATTTTGCATGGTAGCATTACTCGGTTTGGTGGAGGGTCATGGATGTTACAACAAATAATAAAGTTACAGGCCAGATGCTAAAATATTATTTCAGGAAAAAGGAACTCCCTATACACGTAGTGGATAATCCTAAAAATTTATTTCATGCTCTTTTGAAACAAAATTGAATCATGACAAGCAATGCATGGTATATTATCATAATCAAGAGATTTTAATTCAGAAGACTTAAACATAGGCACAAGAGGTATATATACTCTTCATAATTGTTAATTTAAAACTCAAAGGAACAAAATCGTAAACTTACACCGCATAGGGAAAATGATTTTCACATAGAAGAAAACCCAATTCCTATATAGGATGTAAAAACCTAAGAAAACCACGATGCACACATCTAAATAACGGAACAAACAAAGAGTTATGCCAAAGCAACAAGACCTCTGAAAAACTCAGGCAATGAATTCACATCTATATCAGGTTTTATAAACACTAAAAACATAGAATGAGAAACCAAAGGTTCACTAAACCCGACATTATATATGACCTAACTATCTTCTTCACTGTGTGGACATTCTCTCTTGCTTCGACATTATTACAGTTCGGGACTTCCTACACGATTTTTCACAAAGAAAATGTCTGTCGCAAGGTATAAGGGTTTAGAAAACTGATACAAAGATTAAAAGTGGAGCCACGATAAAACCGTAATCATTGTCGAGTATAATACTAACCTTTAAAATGATATCTCATAACTCATAGGAATTAGAGGGTTACTGGTGCACATGATGATTTTTTTGAAACACAGAGAGTCCAGATAAAACAACTGAGAAGTTACTTACCTCGTATATGGTGGTGTCCGACTGGTAAGTGCCTCCTAGTTCCATCCCACCCAAATCGAGCCCAACTCCAAGATTCTATCCATGCCACCAAGTTTAACATCATGAATGTTAGCATTGCAACATTTTGAAAATACACAGAGCCAAGGAAGAAGAATGAAACAATAGCCTTAGAAAACCCTCCTCTGAGCATATTAATGGTCATAGTTACGAGTTGTACCTAGGCCATGTGAATAGAGTGAGGTGGCAGAGACACAATGGGCATGGTGGTCTAGCGATGGCCCAAATGAGTATGCTACATGACACCATAAATTTCGTAGAAAGGGTTTATTTAAGTCATGACATTCTTACCTCTACAGATCTCTTATCAATAGTTATGGTGAGTGTGATGATAGCCCGTTTATGGTTACAGTTAGTTTTTCATGCTCGTCTAGTTATGGGTTACTCTTACCTATCGGATTCATTAGCACTTGTGCCAAAGTTGGTTATCATGGGAGCGTTTAACGACAAGAAATGAAATCGCATGTACCTACCATATAGTCACAACCATTCAGAGCATTAATGCTTATATGTACTGGCACCAAGTTAGAAATTACTACGTATGAAATAACTATGTATAAAAGAGACATTGCACATACGACCTATTGATTGAACAATTCATTGATCCTAGGGGTCATTACATGTATTATGTAATCCCATAGTATGCCCTATGGTAATTTTGTGCGAATAGAATGGAATTACCAAGGTGAATATAAGGGTTTAGTTATTAAGCTACCCTTTCACCCTCTTTTGGATAATAGGATTGAGATATTCTTGTATTTTTAACTTGCACCTGTGTCAAGGAAATGGTAAGTGTAAATTGTGGAAGACAAAAGAAGTAATAGAATTATTTTGTAGTATAGTTAAGGAATGCCTAAAAGGTATTGAAGAAGAATGAAAAACTCTAATGACAGTAATTAATTTTATTTATTTTTATTGGCAAATTTTGGGTACATTATAGTTGGAAGCGACAACAAGCCTCCAAAGAAGACTCTCGAAAATAGACGAAGGAAGAAAATGCAACTGAAACAGGTTCAACAACAAGTTCAGGTATGACTGATGAAGTTTTATCAATTAGTATTGGTTCATGTCATGATCAACAATGGTTATTAGATTATGGTGCTTCAAATCACATGTGTCTTCATGGAGGCTAGTTTATTACTTACCAGACTATAGATGATGGAATAGTTTACATGGGAAATGATATCTCGTGTAAAGTTGTGGGAATTGGTAGCATTCGAATTAAGATCATTGATGGAAATGTTAAATTACTAACTGATGTGATACATGTACCTGAGCTTAGGAAGAACCTAATCTCTTTGGGAGTCTTATATACTGGAGGATATAAGAGTATTTTTCATGGTGTAGTTATGAAGGTCTACAAAGGAATCCTACTAGTTATGAAATTGAAGAAGGTGGGTAACTTATTTCTGTTAGAAGGAAGAACTGACTCAGATCATGCGACAACGGTATATGGGAACGATAGTGATTCTGTTCAACTGTGGCATCAACGGTTGGGTCATATGAGCGAAAAAGGATTAAAGGTATTATCTAATCGCAAGTCACTTCCTAGTCTAAAGTATTCAAAGATCAATTTCTTCAAGCACTGTATTTATGGAAAATAGAATAGGCAGATATTTAAAACTGGAAGACACACCAGTAAAGGAATCCTTGATTATATTCATTCTGATGTTTGGGGTCCACCCCCTACTGTTCCATATAGAGGATAATCATATTTTGTTACTTTTATAGACGATTTCTCTAGGAAGGTGTGGATCTATTTGTTAAAGAGTAAAGTTGATGTATTTACAGTTTTCAAGCAGTTTAGAGCTTTAGTGGAAAAGAGCACTGGTAGGTCCATTAAATGTTTAAGAATGGATAATGGTGGTGAATTTACGTCAATGGAATTTGAGAACTATTGCAAGGAGTTTCGAATCGATAGGCATAAAACCACTTCCTATACTCCTCAACAAAATGGAGTTGTTTAACACATGAACATGACTCTTCTAGAGAGAGAAAGGAGTATTCTTAGTAATGCCAATTTGTAGCAGGAACTGTGGGCAAAAGCAATGAATACAACTTGTTATCTAGTGAATCTATCACCATCAACAACAATAGAGATCAAAATTCCAGAAGAGGTATGGAAAGGTCATCCTTGTAATTATTCTAATATTAATTGTTTTGGTTGTGAAGCCTATAATCTAATTCCAAAACATCAACATTCTAAATTAGATCCAAAATAAAAAAGGATTATCTTTGTTGAAAATGGTGATGGTATTAAGGGGTACAAGTTGTGGGATCCTACTGCCCACAAGATCACCATTAGAAGAGATGTAATATTTGATGAATCTTCTCTCATCAAATCAGTTGTAGATGTTCAAATGAAACATGAAGAAGTACCTAAGTATCAACAGATTTAGTTTGAAGCTAGTTCAAATAAAGGTGAAAGCAAACATGAACAAGTTTCAGAAGATGTTCATGAAGAGTTTCCTGCAGAGGAAGACATAATTGATGATAAAATTCAACAGAATGTGGATGAGACACAAACTTCCCTAAGGAGGTCTACGTGGGTCAGAAATCCTCCAAGAAGGTATGATGATTTTGTTTCATCAGTTACTTTATGTACTAATGATGATGAACCTTCATTCTATCAGGAATTTGTGAAGGGTTCTAACAATGATAAATGGAAAGAAGCAATGAATCATGAAATGAAGGCATTAGAGAGGAACGCCACATGGGACTTGGTAGAAATTCAAAGAGACATAAAAACTGTAGGTTGCAAGTGGGTCTACAAGTTGAAGAACGGTGTTGATGATAAAGTGGAAAGGTACAAAGCAAGGCTGGTTGTGAAAGGATATTCGCAGAAAGAAGGTATCGAATTTCATGAGATTTTTTCACCAGTTGTTAAGTTTGTTTCAATTCGAATTGTGTTAGTATTAGTTGCATTGCTTGATTTGGAGTTGGAGCAACTAGATGTTAAGACTTATTTCTTACATGGAGATTTGGATAAGGAAATTTACATAGAACAACCTGAAGGGTTCATTCAGAATCGCAACAAGAAATTTGTTTGCAGGCTCAAGAAATCATTGTATAGTCTAAGGCAGTGTCCTAGACAATGGTACAATAAATTTGACTCTTTTATGGTGAGACAAAATTATACAAGGAGTGATTATGATCATTGTGTCTACTTTAAGAAATTGAATAATGACATATTCATTATCTTAGTATTGTATGTTGATGATATGCTTTTAGCAAGAAAAATCATAACTAAGATCAACAGGTTAAAGGATCAGATGGCTAGGACGTTCGATATGAAAGATTTAGGAGAAGCAAGGCAGATTTTGGGCATGGAGATATTCAGAGACAGGAGGAATGGTAAGATTTGGTTGTCACAACAAAAGTATGTTGAGAAGATACTTTTGAGGTTTGGTATGAACGATGTGAAACCAGTTTCAGTCCCTTTGGCTTCCCATTTTCAGTTTTTTTCAATTTTATGTCCTAGTACAAAAGAAGAAAAGGAATTCATGTCTCGAATACCATATGCTAATGAAGTAGGAAGTCTAATGTATGTGATGGTCTGTACAAGGCCATACATTTCACATGAATTTGGGGTTTTCATCAGGTGTATGTCAAATCTGGTAAAGAGCACTGCGAAGCAGTGAAATGGGTTCTTCAGTATCTGAGGGGCAGAAGCGATTATTGTATCACCTATGACAGTGGACGTGAGTTAGTCTGTGGATATGTGGATTCTGATTTTGAAGGTGATTTGGACAAGAGAAGTTTGACTTCAGGGTATGTATTTAATCTTACAGGTGGAGCTATTAGTTGGATGTCAAAGTTGTAGAACATTGTTCCTTTATCCACTACAGAAGAAAAATATGTAGCTGCTTCACATGCTTGCAAAGAGGGAGTTTGGTTGAAAGGTTTGTTTAGTGAGTTCAAAAGGATGCAGGACAAAGTAAAGTTACTTTTTGATAGTCAAAGTGCTATTCACTTGGCTAAGAATCCATCCTACCACAATAAAACAAAATATATACCTATCAAGTGTTAGGATATTTAGACACTTAGGAGTTAGTTAAGATCTACTTGGTCTAATGTGTCGTTAGGTAAAAGTGTGTTTCTTTAGTATGCATTAGTATTCATTTGTAGTTAGGAAATCTGACGGTCACGATATGTTCCCGACATAGAGTGATCTGACAGTTCATACTCTCCTCGATCTTAATGACCATTGATCTGTGTCTTAACATCCAATTGGTCCATGATCTCTATTTAAAGAGAATGGAGGGTCATTTTTCGATGATCAATTATGAGAAACTCTCTTGTAAAATCTCTCTGTAATATTTTTCTTTTGCATTAATAAACTGCTCCAAGTGGTCATGTTGGCTGGGGTTGTGGATGTTTCCCCGTAGGGGTTTTACCACGCGAAAACATTGGTGTGTTGATATTTGATATGGTTATGTGATTGGTTACTGAAGGTTTTCTTCCTCTATTGGAATACCTGTGTTGTCGAAAATGGTATCAATGCTTGTTTGATGACCCGCTCTTGTTGTAGATCGAGATCGTGAAGCTGAGTTTCCTCATCTCTATTTTATGTCATTTCCATACATTTCTCGGTTAAGAGGATTGTTCCATTGCGTCCGAAGAACATGTTTAATTTAGGAATACTTTTTGTTTACTCAAAAAGGTTTTTGTTTGCCCAATATACGACCATTACAGTCAGATCTGAAGGTATAAATCTTGAATACACATTTTTTAAATTTTTGCAGAGTAGTATTTTGGTTTTATTTTGGTTTTGTATTATTTATTTCTGGGTTTATACTCTTTTAGATCTACGTATTCTCTTTTCCCCGCACCCTGTGTGATCTTGGAAAATCAGAAACAGATCGACAAATCTGCATCTTTCGGGTAAGCTAACCAAGATGTAAACCTTGTTGTCATCGAGAAGAGAAATCTTTTTTCTTGTGTGAAAAAAAAATAAATTAGCATGCTCTCCAAGGTCATCTTCAACAACAATAAAAACCCCAATCCTCCTTCTGAACATTACAATATGTTTTTCTAGATCATTTGGTTAAAGGTTTCCTTATTAAGTAAGAGGGCTTGAGTTCAAGTCTCTCTTCTATTACCTTTTTTTTTTTAAGTTCATGCTAAAATTGTAAAGTGTATTTCACTTCAAGTATAAAAGTGACTCATATAAGTAGCTTTAATATTTTATTTTAGAGTTATTTATTTTTCATGCAACTTTTCTCTTTCATTTTAGAAGTATGCATTAATATTTTGCATTTATTTCTGTTTCTTTATAAAAGTGGGTCACTTCATAAAGCAACTTACACTATTACGTGGTCATTTGGTTACTGTTTATGCCTTTTTGAAAACCGCATGTAACTTTTCGAGCTCTTTCCATCTAGATCATCAATTTCAGTTTTTAAATCCATATTATATGCATATTTAATATGGCTTCTACAAGTAATGTTTTTCTTACCAGCACCAACTACTTCCAATGGAAATCTCATATGGAAGATTTATTAAGAAGTAAAGGCTTGTACCCGATTACCTTGGGAAAGGAAAAAGAACCCACTGATGATGATAAGAAAGCCAAATGGGCTAATAGGAGTGATGAAGCATGTGGACTAATCAGAATGTCCATCTCTCCTGATTTAAGGTACCACCTTCAAGAAATTGATGACCCCAAAAAATCTTGGCAAAAAATTGAATCTGTGTTTGGTAAACTCAATATTATTCGAGAAAAACAGTTAGAAAATTAAGTACTGACCTTGAGTCCAAGTGATTTTTCTTACCTTGGAGACTATCTATCTAGGCTTAAAACACTCAGAATTGTATGTGAAGAATGTAAGATAAAAATGGAGGAAGAGAGTTGCATCTATCTTATTCTTTCTAAGCTCTATAGTGCATATTCTCTGTTTGTATCTACCTTTTATGCCATGAGAGAGGAAATATGACAAGCTTATGAAGAACCCACTCTTGATTCCTTTTGTGTTTCTTTGATTAGAGAGGAAGATAAGCTTATACAACTTGGAGTGATCAACACTGCAGGTACGTCCAACAAAGCCTTAGTTTCCCAATAGAAAGATAAACCCAAGTATCCCAAGAAGCAACATCCTTGCTACAACAACAAACAAAATAAGGGTCCCAAACCTGCTCAGACGACTTCACCTCCTAATGGTAACAAAGGAGAAAAATATAAAATTAAGAATACTAATAAACATTGCAACTTTTATGATAAATATGGTCATGATGAGTCCAAATGTTTCAAGAAGATGGCATCTTTAGAAGCAACGATGAATAATCAAAACATCAGTATTGATTCTACTTCTTCTTCTTCTCATGAACATTCACTTTCTGCTTCTGGTTTCTCTTTGAATACAACTTCTACTTCTACTTCTACTTCTAATGAGTGGCTTATTGATTCTGGAGCATCTTATCATATGGCTAAGTATAGAGCCATATTTTCTACTCTAAATGAATGTCACACCAAGAAAATATTTGTTGGTGATGATAGATCTCTTAGTGTTGAAGGATCTCGAACAGTTCAAGTAGAAAATGGTAATTTCAATGATGTATTATGTGTTCCAAGTATTTCTTGTAACCTTCTATCAGTGTATCAAATCACTCATTCAAGTGAAGGTAAAACCGTAGAGTTTTCATCTCACCACGTTGTAGTCAAGGATCTAAAATATCTTAAGCATGTTCTTGCAACTGGAATTGTTGATGATATTACCACGTTGTACAAATTTGACAACTTTGGGTCATCATTTTTTTCATCAGTTTTTGTTGTTCATAACGATGACTTGAGCAAACTATGGCATGAGCGGTTTGGTCATCTAAATTATCGCTCATTTCAGCAACTATGTAATCCATGGATGGTGAATGGTCTTCCTCTTTTTTCATGCAGAGATGGTGTTTTTGTCGATTGTGTTCTCAACAAACATCATCGAGACAATTTTGACAAATGTGCCTCGAGTCCTTTGCAGCTTGTTCACAGTGATTTGTGTGGTCCACTTTCTTCTCCTTCTTTTTATGGGTCCATGTGTTTCTGAACTTTCATTGATGACTTTTCCAGACGTACTTGGGTTTACTTCTTAAAACTTAAGAGATAAGTTTTTCACAAGTTTTTGGCCTACAAGGCCCTTGTAGAAAATCAATCTAGACATCAAATTCAAAGGTTAAGAATAGATAATGGAGGCGAATATGTGAACAATAATTTTACAAGTTACTGCACTACATAGGGAATCCAAATGCAACACACTCTTCCATATACACCACAACAAAATGGTGTTGCTAAGAGAAAGAACCACACATTAAAAGAAATGGCTAACTGTATGATCCAATCTAAGGGATTAAGTTTGAAGTATTGGGCGGAAGCCATCAACTGTGCAAATTACATAGTAAATCACACTCCCATATAGGCTCTTAAAAATATAACACCGAAAGAAGCTTGGACTAAAATTAAACCATATGTAAGTCACTTCCGTGTATTTGACAGTATAGCATGGGATCACATTCCTGATGAGAAAAGAAAAGCATTGCAGCCTAAAAGTGAGAAGTGTATATTTGTTGGTTATTCTGAAGATGTCAAAGGTTACAGACTTCTTCAATCACATTGTAATGAAATTATTATTAGAAGAGATGTTAAATTTGATAAAAATCTCTTGGCCTACGAGCCTGATTCGACGGTTGTGCCTTCTTTGGTCTGCGATCCATGTTCGACATCTGTGCCTTATTTTGTTCTGGTTTCTTCTTCAGATGATGATAGTGAGGATGAAAATCCACCTCTGCTTGTTCACCCTCCTCCAGATGAGTCCTTTGAACCTGACCTAGCACGAGCTATACCGCTTGCTAGATGGGTATGTTCAACACGAGAAACAACCGATGATCTTGCCGATGATCCTTCATATCAATGTCAAACATGTTCACAGTTCTAGCGAGCCTCTTCTCTTTTGGATCAATTTTCATAAACTCATGATCCAGAGACATTTGCAAAAGCTTCAGGTCATCCAAATTGGGATATAGAAATGAATGAAGAGTATAGTTCTTTAATGGAAAACAATACTTGGGATCTTGTACCTCTTTCAAAAGGAATACAAATTGTTAGGTGCAAATGCGTCGATAAAACTAAGTATGCATCGGATGGTACTGTTGAAAGACACAAGACTCGATTAGCTGCCAAAGGATTTTCCCAAGTTGAAGGAATTGAATATAATGAAACCTTTGCCCCTGTAGCCAAAATGAATTCCATCCACCTTGTTCTTTCCCTTGCTGCCTCACATAAATGGGAGGTCCATCAGATGGATGTTAAATCCGCCTTCTTGCACAGAGATTTGCAAGAATAAATCTACATGGAACAACCTCCTGGCTATGTCCAAAATGAGTCTATCCTTGTTTTTCACCTCAAGAAATCTCTTTATGGTCTCAAGCAAGCTCCTCGAGCTTGGTATGCCAAAATGGACAACTTTCTTATTGCCATTGGATTCTCTAGATGCCATTCTGATCCTAATGTCTATACCAAGAAAGTAGGAAGCCGTCTCATAATCCTTGTCCTTTATGTTGATGACCTTATCCTTACTGGTAGTGACTCAAAACTTTTAAACCATGTGAAAACCAGCCTTAAGAAGAAAGTTGAGATGACGGACTTACGCTTTTTTCACTCTAAGTTTTGCAAACCAATGAAGGAATTTTTCTTTCCCAGTCTAAGTATGCCTATAACCTTCTTTGTCACTTTCACATGGATGACTGTAAACAAACCCCTTCTCACTTCCAGTATAGAGTCAAACTTACTTGCACTTGTACTTCTCTCGAAGTTGATGCCACCCTGTACTGTCAGTGAGTTGGTAGCCTCTTATACTTGACTTATACCCACCCTGATCTTTCCTTTGTTGTTGGTCTTGTTTCCCGGTATATGAAAACACCCCATGAAAGCCATTGGAAAGAAGCTAAAAGGATACTTCGCTATTGCCATGGTATAGTTCAGTTCGGGATACATTACAGTTCATAGGGGACTTCTTTATTGGTTGGTTTCACTAATTTAGATTGGGTCGATGACCCTGATGATCGAAAGTCTACTACAGGTTATGTTTTGAGCCTTGGTTCATGAAATGTCACTTGGGCCTGTAAGAAACAACAAGCTATTTCACTTTCTTCAACAGAAACATAAGCAGAGTATCGAGCAACGGTAAATGCAAGTCAGGAAGCCTTTTGGCTTCGAGAGATCCTTTCAGAGTTTGGATTCCAGTAGCAACATCTGACCAGCCTTTGGTGCAACAATCAGAGTGCCATCAAGCTCGCCAAAGAACCAGTTCAACATCAACGTAACAAACACATCGAGATACACATGCACTTCATCAGAAATCTCATTCATGATCAAGTTATTGAAGTTCTCTTTTGTCCTACAGAAGATCAAGTTACAAACATTTTCACAAAGTCTCTTATCGAAGTGAAGTTTTCCAAACTTCAATCTATGTTAGGAGTTCAGGAAGTTGTCATTAAGGGGGCATAGGCTCTAATGCCTCCTTCCTTCTCCTATTGTGTCACAATTTTATATACTTAGCTCAAATATTCTCCCCATTATGTAATTTCTCCACATTTTTAATGCATGAACAATGGCTTCTAATTCCAACTCATGTGTAGCATAATTCATTTCATGCTCTTTTAATTTTCAATATTCATAGCATACCAAATGATCTGTTTAAGAGAGGACTCCATAGATCCCTTCCTGGCATGCATGAGTGCCAACCACAAAATATTTTCCCAGATTTGCAATCTACAAGATCAATTCACTCCTTAAATGTCTTTCATCTACTGAAATCTCTCTTCCCACTTGGTTGTCCATTCGAATTTAACTCCCTTCTTTTGCAAATAAGTGATTGGCCTTGCAATATTTGAAAATCCTTTTATGAACATTTGGTGATACATGGAAAGACCCATAAATGATATGATGTATGCCGCATTTCTTTGTGCTGGCCATCCTTTAGTGGCCTCTGTTTTCTCAGTATTAACTAATATACCATCTATTGAAATAATATGTCCCAAGTAATGAATATTCTTTTGATAAAAAGTGTACTTACTTAGTTTGGCTTACAATTTTTTCTCTCTCAAAACTTGAAGCACCTTTCTCAAATGTTGATCATGCTCTTATTTTTTCCTTGAGTATATGAGAATACCATCTAAGAGAAAAATCACAAACTTGTCGAGCTACACCCTGAACACTCCATTCATCAGACACATGAAAACTGCTTGGGCATTTGATAGACCAAATGAGACTACTTTAAATTCATAATGGCGATATATTGTTCTGAATGTTCTCTTGTTGATGTACTCTTCCTTTATCATTACTCGATGATAACATAATCTCAAATAAATCTTGGAAAATATCCTAGCACCCTTCAACTGATCAAATAAATCATCAATCCTTGGCAAAGGATATATGTTCTTTATGGTGACCTTATTGAACTGTTTGAAATCAATACACAGCTTTAAGGTTACATCCTTCTTATTTACTAAAATAACTTGGGATGATCTATAAACTGACTTGGATATTCAGCTAAAACAATTCATCACAACATATCTAATAAATAACTAAAATATTTAGTATAAGGTTATTTTTCCTTTAGATATCGGACTCTTGATTATTGGTTTTCTTCTAGAAAAAATGTATGAAAAATAGAGAATGTAAATAAATACAAACACCATATACTAATAAACACAAGATATGACCTAGGGAACCCAATATGGGAGAAAACCCAGCTAGACAGTGAGGTTGCTCTGCTATCTTTTCTCCGGTATAGAAATTCAATGCAAGTACAAAGAAAGAGGCACTCTCTGTGTAGTTTCTTTTGACCTCTGTGTAGTATAGAACATCGTCAACGAGTGGTGCACAAACTATGGATAGCATATCCCCCAAAACCATCATTTTATGCCTCAAAATGGCTCTCGAAGGTTCTCGACCATAATTTTGCAAAATAGGACATGCTACTAAAATGTCCCTAGAAGATGAAGCCTCCAATTTTTCCCACTCTGAAAGGATCGAGATAGATGAAAAATAATGTAATGATCCAAGGAATATTAGGGTCTCCCCAAGGTGAGATACTTGGGCCAATATACCCCTTCTTTAACAATTATTCAAGCTACATCTACAACTCTTTCAATTATGGTGTGCCCATTCTTTAAGTTTTCTTCGACATTGGGATAGCCCCTAACATCAAATCAATAGATAAATTAATCTCTCTCTTTGTTGGAAATCCACTGGTTTCCCAAAAAACATGTTCAAAATCCATGAAGACTTGATGGTTTTCAATACTTACCCCTTTATTTCTTGCTTCCTCTTCCATATCGGTGCAAAATTTTAATATCTCTTCCTGAAACTCTTTTTCAGCTACATGGATAAAATTTCAATGACAACAACAACTCTCGAAATTCCTTGAATATTTATCTGTTTCCCTCCCTCATCAAGATAAGTGATTTCCATCTTATAACAATCTAGGATAGCATCGTGCTTTTACAACCAATCCATTCCAATTAGAAAATCATATGAACCCAATGGTATGATGTTCACATGTACATTTGTGTTGAATCCATTCATGTCTATTAGAAAATCTTTAACCAACACATTGATCTTTCTATTAGCCCATGTGGATAACTGAGCTAACCAAGATTTCTTATGCTTACTCCTTTGCAAGTAATTTTTTTGGACAATGTTAGAGTTTATGTAACTATGGATAGCTCCATAATCAATTAAAATGGATATCGATTGGTTATAAATCTTACCTTTCAATTCAATCATAAGGGACTGATACTCTTATTGTTTTTTTTTCCAATGCTACATAAATCCTTGGCATGCTTCCTCTTATATCTTCAATTGTTTCAGCCTCCTAAATGTTTTGAACAATCCTCATTCTTTCTCCTTTGTGAGGGTAGTATTTACACAATTGATTTCCCTCACATCCCCAACATTATATGGGATGATACCTTGGCCTTTTCCCAAATAAATATGTTGTCTTGTGTTGACTTTTGTTTGATTTCCCCTATTGATTTGCTTAGGAGTTTTTCTTTTAAAAGGGTGGCTTAAAAACTTTCTTCCTTTTCTCTTTATTACCCTTCATATTTTCATTCCAAGTCTTTTGGAATACTGTCCTCCCTCCGCTTTCATCTCCTCATGTATCCCTCCAAAGTATTGGGGTTATCATATAGTATATTTTCATTGTATAAAGAGCGTAAACCACTCAGAAACCTTCATATTTTGACCTTCTAATTCTTTATAAATTCCTCATACTTCAGTAATTTAAAGAATCCTTTCTCATGTTCATCCATTTTAATGCTTCCCATCTTGATTTCAAATAACTCTTTCATATTCCTTTTATAGTAATGCTGAGATTAACATTTTTCTTGGAAATGTTCTTTATACTGCCTCTATGCGATCTTCTGCTCATCAAGGTGGTTGGCTTGCTTAAGTTTATCCCACCACATGATTTCCTTTCATTGCAAGTGGTAGGTTGAAATTATTACTTCTACCATAGAGAGATAATCATACAATTAGGAATATTTCTTCATTTCCAATAGTTATGCATCAACCTATTCTCCCTTCCTATCCTCACCATCAAATGTTGGTGGCCTAATTTTTCTAAGTTCACCTTGTAGGATGTCTCCCTCGGGAATTCTCCTATACCTCCTTAAAGGGGAGACAACTCGGATGCTTCCTGGCCCTGAAATTTCATCTCTCTTAGTATATTTCCCTGGGAAATAATGGCACCTGCATATTCTCCATGACTATATTTCATTCTCATGCTTATCCCTTTTTCTATTGGATGTAGATGTTATCATTTGTCTAGCACTAGTTTCTTTCTTTGTGATAGAGTATTTATTTGCTTGCCTTTGCATCATATTCATACGTTGAAGTATCTCCTCCTGTGCTTTCATAATATCTTCATTAACTTCCATATAGATCTATATTTCTCTTTGTAGACTTCTCATAGTCACATACTCCTTTATGTCTCTTCATCCATTAGAATTTATATCACCATTTATGATGCCAACATGTAGTCCTATTAATTCATCTTCATGACTGTACAACCTTTGGGAATATTCCATGGTTTTGGTTCTCATAAAGGAACCAAAATGCCTTCCTATGCCTCTAAATTCTCTAAGAAAATGTGCATGCAACAATTTCCTATTAGACAGAAAATATATGCACACAATTCTCGAAAAGGCAATGCATAAATTTTTCTTCTTTCTAATGTCGCAAGTCATCTTCTTTTGTGTTGGTTGTAACTTAAATTACCCATATCAATTTTTTGGGTTGATACTATTAAAATAGGAGAGTAGAGTAACACACACAAATAATGAATTATAAAATATATGAATTAGATTTACAATACATTTGGACTTTATTATATAGAGTGCATATGTATTGTAAATTGAATTCATTATTTGTGTATATTACTCTACTCTCCTTTTTAAATATGGTATCAGATTTGGTTTGGATGTAACTCCCTCATGGGAGAGCCTAGGAATATGGGTAGAGAAGAGTAGTTTGTTATGTTTGTGTGAGAAATTTTTGTCTCAACTTTTTCTTTGTGAGAAAAGTTTTTGTGAGTGAGTTGTTGCTAGAATATCTACGTGTGTGCTGAGGATTCCACTATGAGATTGACTTGCGTGCAGGATCCCATGTGGAGTAAAGGAAGCATTTTCTTATGAGTCAAGTGACCATTGTGACTGGCTCCTCTTGCAGTATAGGAGTCGAGAACCTTTACCACTGCATTTTCCCACAGTCATTGTGAAGAAATGAAGTTAGCTCATCATTTTGAATATTGTTTGATTGTAGTCCCTCAATAAACCTACGTGCAAGGGAGAACAACAAAGAAAATCATTCTTTGAATCCTTGTTTGAAGGGTCGTTTCTCAAGAAATAAGGGGTCATCATGTTGGAGAGAGCATCGTCTTATACTAAGTATAATATATGCTACAATAATTGTTGTTCTGAGCATTGAGTAGTCAGAAAGAGATTGGTAAGATGTTGTAGAGCGTGTGTGGATATGTTGTTTGCATGGTTGCATCGTTGAGCATATGTGTGGATAATTCCCTTCTGTGTATCCAATTTTTGTGTGTGCAACGAAAGTGTGGTGTGGTTGTGACATGATCCACATTGTTTTCAACTTGCACCGTAGTTCTTATATAAACCTACACCTACGCATTCTCCTTGACTACCTTTCATTCCCATTCTCATCCCTTTTTCTATTGGATCTAGGTGTTGTCATTTGCCTAGCACTAGTTGCTTTCTTTGTGTTATGGTCTTTATTGACTTGCCTTTTCATCATATTCATACATTGAAGTATCTTCTCTTGTGATTTCATAATATTTTCAGTATCTATCTTATAAATCTACACTTTTCTTTGTAGGCTTCTCATAGTCACATACTCTTTTATGTATTTTCATCCACTAGAATTTGTCTCATCATTTCCGATGCTAACATGTATCGCTATTAATTCATCTCCATGATTGTACATCCATTGAGAATATTCCATGGTTGTGGTTCTCACAAAGGAACCAAAATGCCTTCCTATGCCTCTAAATTCTCCAAGAAAATGTGCATGCAACAATTTTATGTTAGACACAAAATATATGCACACGGTTCTAGAAAAGTCAATGCATAATTTTTTTTTCTTTCTAGTGGCACAAGTCATCTTATTTTGTGTTGGTTGTAACTTAAAATACCTAGATCAATTTTTTGGATTGATAGTATTAAAACGGGAGAGTAGAGTAGCATACACAAATAATGAATTACATAATATATGAATTCAATTTACAGTACATTTGGACTTTATTATATATATAGTGCATATTTATTGTAAATTGAATTCATATATTATGTAATTCATTATTTGTTTATACTACTCTACTCTCTTGTTTTAATATGGTATCTGATCCGGTCTTGGTGTAACTCCCTCACTGGAGAGCCCAGGAATGTGGGGAGAGAAGAGTAGTTTGTTTTGTGTGTGTGAGACATTTTTGTCTCAAATTTTTCTTTGTGCGAAAGTATTTTATGAGTGATTTGTTGATAGAATATCTACATGTGTGGTGAGGATTCCACTATGAGATTGACCTGCGTGAAGGATCCCATGTGGGATAAAGGAAACATTTTATTCTGAGTCAAGTGACCATTATGACTAGCTCCTCTCACGGTCTAGGAGCAAAGAAGCTTTACCACAGTCATTGCGAAGAAAGAAATTTAGCTCATCATTTTGAAGATTATTTGATTGTAGTTGCTTGATAAACCTGCTTGTATGGGAGAAAAAAAAAAGAAAATCATTGTTTGAAGAGTCATTTCTCAAGAAATTATGGTTCATCGTGCTATAGAGAGCATCGTGTTCTACAATAATTGTTGATATGAGACTTGAGTAGTCTAAAATATATTGGTAAGATGTTGTAGAGAGTGTGTGGAGACTGTGTTTGCATGGTTGCATTGTTGAGCATGTGCATGGGGACATACCTTCTGTGTATCCATTTTTTTGTGCACAATGAAAGTGTGGTGTGGTTGTGACAACAACCACATTCTTTTCAACTTGCACCAGAGTTATTGTATAAACCGTTTCATGCTCATCCTTTTCAATTTGGTATCATCAATAAAAGCAAGTGGACCATGACCCCTTCGACACTCCCTTTTGGGTTGGATAGTATTTTTTTGGGACCAAAGGATTCTTGGAAAAATGAAATGGATCAATACTAAAAGGGAACAAATTATAAATGAAGGTAATAGTGTCCTTTCAAGGTATCACAAATACCTTATCCTTTGCAAGTGCAGTCATCGTGAAGTGATAAAAGTCAAAGTATTATTTTTATTTAATGACTTTGGTAATTGTATTAAAAGGGCTCATAGTTGAATGAGTGGTCTCATGAAGGGATTAAATTTTTATTTTAGTTTTGGTATCTAATTCACATGGTATGGGAACATGTTGTCCATGGGCTAAATCTTGGTTCATTCAATTACAAGGACAGAGCAATGATTTGAATTTTTAAGGGTGGATTTTAAATATTTCAGTGAATATTGTGCATGTGTAGGTCTTGGAACTAAGAAATCATAATGAGATTTGCAACCTCAATATAGTAGATAATTTATTTTGTTAGAATTCATGACTCTAAAAAATTAGAGGGAAAGCATGGAAATCCAAGACAACATTTTGACAGTGACACTCGTGATGCCAAGTAAATGGGATTTTATATTAGGAATATTAATGGTAACATTTGTGTTGATGTAAGGAATTTGTAGATGCATATTGTACCTAAATTAATGATGCATTGGGTGCATGAACGGTGGTACCCAACACACCAAATATTTTGGTCCAAGTTGTATTTCCTTGTCATAGGCAAGTTAGTTCCCCATGTTTTTTGTAAGTCGTGTTATTCAAGCATACATATTGTGGTGTGGATTCGCACATAGTTATTATTTTTTGCATGGAGATGATGTGGATCAAGTTGTGGAATAAACCATTGTGAGTGGTATGAGAGTGACAGGTGTACTTGTAGCCTAAGCTTGATGTTGAGTCAGAGAAATTGAATATTCAATTCAGGGGGGGAATGTGAGATGGATTTATCTAAAAAAGTGATGGACCAAGTTATGATTAAGGGAGAGCCTAATATTTTGATGAACCATGTAGGTGAAAAGGATTCCTAGAGAAAAAACAAGTATAATGGATGGTACCCATGGTACATGAATGATAATTTGTTTGTAGTAACCAATTTATGCAGGTACAAGATGAAAAAGAAGAAACTTCAAGGATAAATCTCGTAGTGAAAAAAGCCTAGACAAAGAGAAGTAGATGGCATTGTTGAAGTAGTAATGGATATGGCATCAGTGGAAATCTTGTGGTAGCACTAAAAGTGAAGTAATGATGGAAATTAAGACAAGTATTCGTTAAGGGAGAGTGTTAGAATATGTAACTTCTACTTGTCTTAATCATGTGTGAGAAGATTATGTTTGTAACATAGAGAACAATCTCTACGGGAGTGGTTTGATCCTATAGTTTAGGAGATTGTTAGATAGTTGGTTTTGAGAGAGATTATCTTCGACTAAGCCTCATAAAATAGTTTGAGGTTGAGATATTCACTCAACCGAGTGATTGTGTGATCAAGGTAGTTGTCTATGTTGAGACAAAACTTGTTGTATTTTATATGTATTCATTACTTAATTCAATGGTGTGTTTAGACGTATTGTTTTGTGTGTAACAATCTACTCTTCATTTTAATAGATAGTTGGATTAGTATCTTCAATATATTTCCAACGAATGCTTTATTTATCAATTATGAGCTCTGAGAAAAAAATTATAATCATATAAATATTGTTAATTTACCCCTTTTGTACACTTTTCATTCTGGCGTAGT
>ML788411.1:0-25786 GCA_009831015.1 Picea engelmannii
CACTATGTTCAGAATTAAAGGACAAAGGGTTGCAGACTTAATATGAAAATAATTTCTCCAGAGTAACTTTGCTCTCAAAGTTGAATTATTTCTCCCTTTCCATAGCTCAGAATTGGCCCATTTATAGCCTTCAAAATGGAACTAAAGGGATGATTCGGAACGTTTCCAGTATATGGAAGAATAAAGATCATAGATCTCCTATCGTGACATGGAAAACTGACATTAATGGAAAAATATCGATGTACGCGGGTTGTAGTGGAGCAGCCTGCGTATACACATGATGTATAGTAGGCAAGATGCATACATGTGGAAAAATATGTATTTTTGGCTCTGGATTTTACAAATAGGGATGATAAGTCTGCATAAGGAAATGGAATAAGGCCTTATTTGCAAGATTGCATAGGGTGAGGAAAATCTTGCTATAATAGTTTTGAATGAGAGACCCTTACCTCTTATTTATACTTTTGTGTAGCTTCCTCAAGGGGTTGCATTGTAACCATCTTAACCCACTTTCCTTATTTTAGGGTTAACCCACTTATAACCAATTGTCCACTTAACTTAACCACTTTCCATAATTAGTAAGTTCTTCATTAAATTTATTATTTAAATAATTTATTTTGCATCCTCTTTGACTTATAGTACACTCATCACTTCACTTTATTATTTAAATATTTTTTTCTTTGCAAAAACTTTGACTACTTTGACCTTTTGGGGCTTCTAGATGACTCATGAGGATTCTCCAACTTCACATTGCCATAAATCTCTAATCGTGAGGAGTTATGTGACATTCCACATACCACCAGAAATGACATGACATGTACTATCCATCTAGAATAGTTTTACCTGCAAATATATCAAAACTCATACTATTATCCATGAAAAAAACTTGGTTCCATTACCCAAAACTTTGTGCTATCAGAATTCACTATCGGACTTTATTCAAGGGTTGACATCAATTAAAACCAACCCAATTAATCAATAATCTCCCCCTTTTGCATTGATGGCAACACTCTGATGCAATAATGAAGTCATATCACTCATTCTCTTCTTGTGACCATCGCTCGCCCTGGAACCATGCCTCTATGATCTGCATCTGATAAATCTCTCCCCCTTTGTCATTAATGGAAAAGGTATCTTTCCATCTGGGGTTGCTTCCCATAACTGGACTGTCCTTGGGGATACTCCCCTTGACTAAACTCTTCCTAAAACTGATATCCAACCTGAACTGTCCTATTTATGGTGCTTCCTTGTGTAATATAAGACATATAAGATAAGCATTTAAAAGAATTCATTTTGGAGTAGAAATTACTCCGAGTCTCTAGTGAAGATACTCAAAGGATTCTCGTGGAAGTGATTTTGTAAAGATGTCTGCCACTTGTTCTTTTGTTCCCACATATTCAACTATGATGTTCTTCTCTGCAACCTGTTCTCGTAGAAAGTGATACTTGATTGGAATGTGCTTCATATTGGAGTGCATCATTGGGTTCTTTGAGATTTTGATGGCACTTGTATGATCACAATAGATTGGAATGGGCTCATCATACTCAACCTGTATATCTGTCAGAGTTTGTTTCATCCATAGAACATGTGTACAACATGTTGTTACTGCAATATATTCTTCTTTGGCTATAGATAAGGATACTGATGATTGTTTATTTCTTAGCCATGATACTAAATACTCACCCAAGTAGAAAGCTGCTCCATTGGTGCTTCGTCTGTCATCAATGCAACCTGCCCAATCTGCATCTTTGTAGGCAATAAGTGATAGATCCTTTCCTTTTGGATACCATAATACAAACTCTTATGTTCCTTTGAGATATCTGAATATTCTCTTCACTACTACAACATGTGATTCCTTTGGTGCGGCTTGAAATCATGCCACCTGTCCAACTACTTGCATTACATCTGTTTTGGATGTTGTCACATATAGTAAGCTACAAGTCATTGACATATATTACCTCTCGTCTGTAGACTTTGAATCATCATCCTTGCTCAACTTGCAACTGGTTTGCAATCTTCCATTCCGAACCTCTTTAGCATTTCTCTGATATACTTAGTTTTAGAAATAAAAATTCCTTGGTTGTTTTGATGTATCTAAAGACCTAGAAAGAAGGATAGTTCTTCGAGTAATGATATTTCAAATTCATTCTACATATCCTTTGCAAATTTCTGTCCTAACCTGTCATTATTGCTTCCAAAAATAATATCATCAACATAAACTTAGATTAATAGAATACTATCTTGAGTTACCTTGACGTAGAGGTTGTTGTATGCACTTCACTTTCTAAACCCTGTCTGCTATAGATATTTATCCATTCTAGAGTACCATGCTCTAGGATCATGTTTTAGACCATACAAGGCCTTATTCAATTTTCACATGTAATATGCATTCTTTGAAAACTAAAATCCTTCTGGTTGTTTGATGTAGACTTCTTCTTCAAGTTCCCCATTCAGAAAAGTTGATTTCACGTCCATCTGATACACTTTAATATTATTGGAGCATGCATAAGCTAAAAGCAATTGGATTTCTTCCATTTTGGCAACTAGGGAAAATGTCCCTTCAAATTCAATTCCTTCAACCTGTGTGTATCCTTTACATAACCATCTAGCTTTGTTCCTTGTAACCTATCCATCTTCATTCAATTTATTTCTAAATACCCACTTTGTTCCAATCACATTCTTATTCTTTGGTCTTGGAACCAATTCCCAAGTGGCATTCTTCTCTATTTGATCCAATTTTCCATCCATGGCCTTATTCAAAAATTCATCCTTAATGGCCTCTTAAAAATTTTTTGGTTCAATCATATATGAGAGTGCTAGGTGCATTTGTTCTTGTGAACAAATTCTTCTTCTAGTTTCGAATCCTGCATCTTTGTTTTCGATAATCTGATCTAAAGGATGATTCTTCTGTACTCATTTTCTAGGTGTCTTTGGAGGCACTTGTTGAACTTGCTCTTATACTTCTATCTGATCTTCTTCATCTTCCCCTTCTACTTCTTCTTCATCTTTTGCTTCTTCTTCGTAAATTTGTTCCATTGATTAATTTTCTTCTTCCTTTAATTCTTGTCCACCTGTTTCATCAATTGTTACATTGATGCTTTCCACAACTTTGTTCAACCTCAGATTGTAAAAATTGTATTCTTTCCTTGTACTTGAGTAACCAACAAGTACTCCGTTGTCCACACGAGATTCAAACTTTCCTATTCTGCAATCTTCTCTTTTGATGTAGCATTTGCTTTCAAATACTTTGAAGTGATTCACATTTGTTGGTCTTTCTTTCCATAGCTCGTAGGGAGTTTTGTCATTGTTGTTTATGAGAATTACTCTGTTTTGAATGTGAACCGATGTATGCAATGCATGTGTCCAAAATAGATATGTCAATTAGGAATCCATTAGCATTGTTTGAGCCATTTCCTATATTATCATGTTCTTTATTTCAACAACTCCATTTTTTTGAGGTGTTCTGGCAACGAAGAATTGCCTTTTTATTTCATGCCCGCTTCAGTAGTCCATAAATTCCTTTGAAGTGAACTCTCCTCCATTATCAGATCTCAAACATTTGAGTTTTGAATCCATTTCATTTTCAACCATTTCCTTGTAGACCTTGAAGTTTTCAAAAGCTTCTGACTTATTCTTGAGAAAACAAACTGCAGTCATTCTTCTATAATAATCAACTAATAACATAAATTATTTCTCACCTTTTAAACCCTTTGTTGTAGTTGGTCCAACTAGATCATTATGCACAATTTCCAGTGGTCTTGGCGTTGAATACTCCTTTGATTTAAACCTGGTCTTTGTTTGCTTTCCTTGTTGACAATGCTTGCATAAAGTGTTGGTTGCTTTCGTGATCTGGGGAATTTCTCTAACTAATTCCTTTTTGTTGACTTTGACATGGTTATCATAGTGTATGTGACCCATTATTCTGTTCCATAGCCAAATTTCATATTCCTTTCCTAGACAATAATTTTCATTTCCAATTTGACTTAATACATATATGTTGCTTGAAGTTATTGCAGTTGTTGCAATCAATTTTCCTGAATATTATTTTCTTATCTCACAATTTTGTGAATCAAAAGTAACTTTATGACCTTGGTAACCCATTTGACTCACACTTAGAAGATTATGTTTCATATCTTCTACTAGTAGAACATTTTATGCCTTGGTATTCTTGTTTCCAATTCTAACTGTGCCTTTTCCAATTATTTTAGCTGAATCTGAAGGATATTGATCCATTTCTTTCCTTCTTAATGTAAGAAACTTGTCTTTATCACCTTTAACGTGTCTTGAACAACCACTGTCAACATACCAACCATGTTTCTTCTTCTTAGATTGTAGAGCGAGTGTGCATTCTTCATTGCTATACTGATTATGATTTCTTATCCATGTTCTCTTCTGAGGTTCCTGTCTGTCACTGTTGTTGTTCTGTTGTGGTTCTCTAGGAGGAACTGTCATTCTGCAATCCTTGGCCATGTGTCCAAAGTTGTTACACTTGTAGCATTCCACTTCAGTGCTCAATGATTCAAACCTATTGTAACTTCTTCTCTGTGTTTCATTAGGCATTATTGGATAACCCTTTTGTGTATGACTTTCAAAGTTGTTTATGTTCATGCTGTTAGATCTGAAATTCATAGCTTTATGTCCAAAATTATTGCATGCATAACATAAACCAAAAAATATAGTTTGATACCTGGGAGTTGAAGATATTCTGAAAGAAGTTTCTCTTATGAATCCTTCTTCTTCTTGAGGCCTATCTATCAGTCATTGATTCTGAAATCTGAATCTTCTCGATGGAGGAGTGTCCCTATAATCTTGTTTGTAGGTATTCCTATCCCATTTGATTGTTTCTCCATATATTTTTGGATATGTTTCTTGTTTTGTTGTTTTGGAGCTTGATCCCTTTTCTGTCTGATTGTATATAAGTCCGGTCTTGTCATGACGAGGATTTTGACTGATGATAATGTCATCCAAAAATTTTGAGTTGTTCTGCATATTTTTCTTTTGAAGATCCTTTCTTAATGTGACAATCTCTGCTTCCAAATTTTCAATGATCCTGTCTCTTTCTTCTAGCTTTTCTTTGAGTTCTTCTTCAATTCTTTTATCTTCTTCTATTTGAACCTTCAAATTTGTGATCATTTGTTCTAGTTCTTGAGTGTCTTCTTTATTGTCTAGTTCCTCCTGTAGCTTCTTGTTTTTCTTCTTTTCTCTTCTTATAACTTCTATGGCAGTCAACAATTATTCTCAGTAGTCAACTTATGCCTCTTCATATTCTTCTTCAGTGTATTCTTTATCAGAGTATTCTACTGCCATGAATATAACTCTTTCTGTCTCACTGTCAATGACTTCATCTTCATCTGATGAGGAGATGTCTTCTTTGGTGCATAATCTTTTATTGAAATCTTTCTTTACAATTATTTTTCCTTTATATGTTTGCTTTCTATTTGAGTGATCTTCATCATTCCTCTTATTTTTCTTATGAGGACATTTGTTAGAAAAATTACCAATACCATCACAATTAAAAAAAAACAATGGAAGCTTACCTTTATATCTACCATTCGTTCCCTTGTTCAATATTCTGAGAAAGTTGGCCACTTTTTCATCATCTTCCGAGATGTCACTGCTTCTACTACGTTATTTTTCCTTTTTCTTTCCCTTTTTCATTGACCTGTTGGATGCTTTGAAAACTGCTTCTTTTATATCTGGATTTTCCTATTCAGTTCTCATTTCATATGCTATGAAGATTCCATGTAGCTTGTCGATGCTTATGGAGTCTAGATTTTCTCTTTCTTCTAGCGCTGATATCTTAGGATCAAATCTCATACGAAGAGATATTAGTAACTTTTGAATAATTACAGATTCTTTATTTTCTTCTCCCAATCCTATGATTACATTTACTGTTTCATCAAATCGTAAGAAGTAAGTTGTAATATTCTCATCTTCCTTCATATTTAGTTGTTCGAACTAACCTCTATAAGTTTGAAGCTTTGCTACTTTGACTTTTGAATCTCCTTCATAAATATTTTGAATCTTGTCCCAAATCTCTTTAGCGGATTTACAATGTATAACTTTGGTGTATATTGATTCAAAACGACCATTCAAAAGTGAATTTGTGTCTTTGAAATTATTTTTCCGAGTTTTATTGCTCTTTCATTTGTCGACAGAACTTTTGGTTCTTTGTATCCATCTACAACTAATTTCCAAATTTCAAATCCATGTGCCTATATATATGTTTTCATCCAAAATGCATACTTTTGTCCATCAAAATGTGGTATTCCATTTTTATACATGTTGTTTCTCTCCATGATCTACCTTTTAGTGGTTAAGCTGATTTCTGAAGGAACCTACTCTAATACCAATTGTTGGATTACTGAGAGGAGGGTGAATCAATAATAGAGCGATTGAATCATTTTTCACCATAAAATGAAAGTGTTATATCAATGTAACATTATCATCCAATAGTTATAGAGTAAATAAACAATGAACAAATGAGCAATCATACACATACACAGTACACCAGTGTTTTACATGTAAACCCAAAGCAGGAGAAAACCATGGAATGATTTTTCTTATATGGCTTTAAGAATTACATTCATTGGAAGAACCAACTTCCTTTGTTTTCCAGCTACAACTGGAAGGAGGTTCCAACCCCCTAGTTTCTCAGGCTACAACCTGAGGGAAGATCCAACTCCTCAATTCTCTGGCTACAACAAGAAGGAGGCTAGAACCCTCTATGTTCTCTGGCTACAACCAGAAGGTGCCTACAACCACCTTTCCTTGCCTCATCCAACCACCCTGGAATATAAGTGCCAAATGTAGAAACTAAATATGTCACTGAGAAACCTGTCACTGTATAATCATCAACCAATATGATATGATCACATATACCTCAAACACTATACCACAAGTTTGTACCTCAAACCATGTGCTAGAACCTCATTTTTATACAACCTCTATCTGTACCAATAAATTCAACAACAAACCTCAACTAAAAGCCCTTTTTTCTTCTTGTAGCATTCTGTTGCCGTGAATCCACTACTGTGATTTTTATGCCTCACTTTTTCTGCTGCGATTTTTCTGTCGCACTTTTCCTGCTGCGATTTTTATGCCGCACTTTTTTTGCTACACTTTTCCTGCCGCACATTTTCTTTCACAGTTTTCCTGCCGCACTTTTTTTGCTGCAATTTTTTTGTCGCACTTTTTCTACCGCACTTTTTCTTTCGCACTTTTTCTGCCGTAGATTTCCTGCTGCACTTTTTCTTCTGCACTTTTCTCTATCAGTAATACCTACCCAAATAACATTTCATACAAATAAATATTCAATGATATTAAAGTGTGTTTTGAATGATAGACTCGTGCCTCTTATTTTTACTTTTGTGTAGCTTCCTCCAGGGGTTAACTTCTAACCATCTTAAACCACTTTCCTTATTTTAGGGTTAACCCACTTATAACCACTTTTCCACTTAACTTAACCACTTTCCATAATTATTAAGTTCTCCATTAATTTTATTATTTAAATAATTTCTTTTGCATCCTCTTTGACTTATAGTACACTCATCACTTCACTTTATTATTTAAATAATTCCTTCTTTGCAAACACTTTGACTACTTTGACCTTTTGGGGCTTCTAGATGACTCATGAGGGTTCTCCAACTTCACATGGCCATAAATATCTAACCGTGAGGATTTATGTGACGTTCCACGTACCACCAGAAATGCAATGACATGTACTATCGATCTAGAATAGTTTTACCTGCAAATATATCAAAACTCATACCATTATCCATCTAACAAACTTGGGTCCATTACCCAAACCTTTGTGCTCCCGGAATTTGCTACCAGACTTTCTTCAAGGGTTGACATCAATGACAACCAACCCAATTAATCAACATTATAATGGTGTCTTTATACACCACCTATTGGTAGAATGCATATCTCCTTGATATACTAATTCCCTAGATCTCAATCAAGGTATCATAGATATTGGTTTGAGACATAGCTTATTGTCTACAAGTCTTTTGGAAGCTATTGCTTGCACATTCTCTTGATTATTCAGATATGTCTGGTAGATTGACTTAGAGTTTCAAATTGAATATTGAATAAGGGTTTAGATCTATAGATCAGGATAGTGATTTTAAATAAAGAACCCATGGTTATGAATGGCCAAAATTATGGTATGTGGGCACAAGATATGGAAATTTTATTGAAGAGTAAGGTGCTTTGGTTGTTCACAAAGACTATGATTCCAAATTTGAAGGATGATAAACATAAGTGTGTCATTGATGGGAGGAAGGATGAGGTTTTAGGAGTAATAACCACCTATATATTTAGAGAGATTCACTTTCATACAATTGGGAATGACTATCCTAATAAATTATGGAAGAAGCTAAAGAATCTATTTGACAAGACTGATGAAAGTTAGGTTATGTGGATTCAGAAAGAGGTCATCTCTCTCAATCCTCTCTCCCTCAAAAGAATTGAATATGATTTGACTCATGTGAAAGAGATTCAATTGAGATTGGGTGAATGCAGGAATAATTTTCCAAATAAGGATGGTCAAATCATAGAACTAATATTGATGAATATAAATACATGCTATGATTTTATTTGTTGAACATTTCATGATAGTTTGGCTTCCAAAAAGAAGATGATAAGGACTATTCTTTTGATTCTTTCTATGGCTTTCTAATTAAGGAACATGAAAAATTGCTTGATGGGGGAAAATTTGAGGTTAAGAAACATGCCCACATGATTAACAGAAAAGGTCGAAAAAACTATATAGAAAAAGGTTTATAGTGTAATTATGAGAGATAATGGGACTACACCAACCAAAATGTTCAGATGAAGTAGAATGATAAAAAATCGGATAATAAAGGTAATAATAAGAAGACCTATTGTTATTGTGGAAAATTGAGACATATGGAGAAGGATTGATGGAAAAGACTAAATTCCTCGAAGAGAAAGTCAAAAATATTGAAGGACTCATGTCCACTTGACGGTTGATTGATCTAAAACATTGAACTTCAAAAGGTAAGGAAGATAACTATATATTTTATGTTAGTTCTTCTTCAATATTGCATTTTCATACTTCTAAAGATGAGTGGATAGTAAATTCTAGTTGTACACATTACATGGCTAAATATACTTCTCTATTTTCCTCATTAATAGAGGGTATTGAAAAAGAACTCATTTCACCTTATGATTATTCTCATACTATTGCTAATTGTGTTAAGATCGAACGTCATAATCATGTGATCATTGATGTGTAATGTGTACCAGGTTTGAGTGATAATTTTTTGTCCATACCTGTTTTAACCCTAAATTTCACCATACATGCATACCTGGCATCAGGCCATCTTACTTGCTATTTTTTCCAAATCCATCACTGAATAGCTCTTCTAAAAAACCATATTTTTGAATATGTACGCGCCCTGCACCACTATTTCCTGCGTACATATGATTGATGCACCTCTACATCTTGCGTACGTACACTAGCTACACCATTACAACCCGCGTATGCTCACAAAAATTGCAAAAAATAAAAATTTGCAAAGGGATACGGGCTTTTGGGTAGTTTCCTAACCAATTGACCATCCATAGTTGGTCACTCAACCAAATAACTATCTTTTTGGCATATAAAATAAGGTGTTGGGGTCCTATTCCTACAAGAGGCATGAGATAAAAGAAACTTTGCGCATTTTAGTATTCCCCTCTTGCCCCAATTATTTGTAGCCATATTGTGAGTTTGAGCTAGAATTCCTTATTCCAGCCCTTTTTCCTCCATTGCAAACCCTTTCCATTTCCCTAGAGAGAAATGAAGAGGAGAAAGATACGTGGAAGCAGTTGGAGCTTGGTGAAGAGGATCCTAGGACCGAGTTCAAGGAGTAGTTGCCGGTTTGATATTGTAAGTAACTTTGTGAGATTAATATAAATAAATACGTTTTCCTGCCAAATGATGTCTTCAATCTTTTTATATTTTGTTATGATATCTAACCCACTAATTAATATATACAATGCATGATCATAGTTTCTTGTTTGTCTTTTGGTGAATGTAGGTTGGCCTTGGGAGGAGATCTGCAGTCGAGAAACAATGGAGCAAAAAGGGATCGACACCGGACGTGGGGTTTAAGGTAAGCCTACCAGATCCCTATACTTTGCATTTTGTGTATGATTGTGGGGTACTATTGGGATAGTAGTTAAAAGTAGGAGACTTTAGACGGTTAGCTCTGCCTGCACTTTAGAACCCTAGTGTAGTACTTAGGGGGTTTTCCCACTATAGCAGAATTGGCGACCATACTGGGGATCCTATAGGGTTTTTAGGGGATGTTTTTTGGGTGTTTTAATTGGTTTAACTGGATTTTTGGAGTTTCTGTAAGTGTGCGAGTCTTCAAGGGATTTTGGTCTTCCATACCAACACTCCCTACCTTGTCATCTTGACTGTTGTTTTCCTTTTTTAGAAAGTTACAGAGGTGTATGCAGCCTATAGTGGGTTTGCATGTGTACATATGTGACCTACCTTTGGACAACCCACGTACATACATAGGCTGGTGAAGTGTCAGTAGCATGCCTGTTTTGAGAAAATATTTTTTAAAGAAGAGGTAGTCAACCTCTTCCCTATCAGAAGTCATACTTCTCAAGCATTTTCTTGATCTAGTCTTGGTCTCTATTATAGCAGTCTGTATCTTAGGTCTGACCTCAATTTAGCTTTTCTTTATCAAAGATTTCTTGTGTTTTCTTTATTAGGGTTTTTTGGACGAGTTAGCGAGTCAGTTTTGATCTACCTTTTTGGTATTGTCAGTGACTCCCTACGATCTGCGGTGGGGCCATAAGTCTTTTCTTGGTCTTGTATTGTCTTCATTTTCCCCTTTTTTTTTCTTTAGAAAAAAAGAAAAGATTTTTTTTTCAAAGTTTCTTGTTTTGAAGCATAAAATAAATTTTTTTTTTCTTGTTTGGTTAAGTAGTTAGGCTAGTTGTCTTGAATTGTCAGGAAGAAGAGTGATTTCGTAAGTTCTTTACTAAATAATTAGGAATTTAAGTAGATCGTAGTTAAGTGAAATTCAGTTGTGAATTTTTCTTTTAAAAGGATCTTAGAAAGAAAAGTTAGTTAGAAAAGTTGGTTAAATATTGTTCAATTTGAAAATATTTGTTTATTGAAGAAGAAGTAATTTTGTTTCCAGCATTTGTTCTTCTCTTTCATCTCTTAAAAAACACCATTAGTTTCATTTTCGTTCCCTTTGAATAAAGAACAACCACTTAAAATTAACAATAAACTAAAATTTATCAGATTTTCACGTTTGTAGGGTCCATCAACTAGATTAGGCTAGAGCCCTGATTTAGGTTAGAGAGGAAAATCTTCAGGGCTATAAAATCAATATATGAGTCTGTGCTAGGGAGTGTATAATTCCAATGATGTGGACACTATCTGAGACCCCCCTCTAACACAGGGGATAAACACAAGGTCACGTGCAGAAAGGTAGCGGATATAACCCCTCCAAAGCCCACATAGATACTAGGGCACATGATTACGGAAGGCCAAGTACTGCTGAAAAGGGAAAAGAAGCCGAGAACCCATCTGTTCCTCTCCAGATCGAGAGAACAATGGGAGAAACATTGACATGCATCCCGAAAGGGGCATTCAAAAAGGCTTTGCATAATCCAAATGCAAGGGCCACCCAAAATTACTCTGTGGTGGAAGATTTGTCACAAACCCCTTGCCCAATGTCCTCTTTGCAGGTCCTCCAGAGCTTCCCTTCACAGATAAAGGCTCTGCTTATTTCCTTAGGATCTGTTGAGACATGTAATCCATGAACTATCATTCTTGATACAACCGATTTAAAGCCTCGTCTCCCATACCATGTTGCATTTCAGATAGTAGTGGCTCACCCCACAAAATCTTCTACACAGAATATTTTCTGTACAATGGTTGATGAGGGTGCCTCAACATGAGTGATGTCATTGATGTGTTGGAAGGCCATTGGAAAACTTGTTTTGTCTCCTTCACCTACTCTTCTTACGGCTTTTAATGGTCGTTCTTTCATACCACATGGAATCATCCCTTCTTTCCTCATGTAGTTAGGAGGGAAGATCGTGTGTTTCAAAGTTGAAGTGGTCGATGCGCCTCTTGAATACAACCTCCTGTTAAGAAGGAGTTGGACATATGATATGCATGCAGTGGTCGCCATAGTCTTTCGGCTCTTGTTGTTTCCACATGAGGGTTGAATTGTGACCATTGATCAATTGTCCTTTTCTAGGCCCGACCCTTCATCAGGGGAATACGTGTTCCCGATGATTGATAACCCACGGCCCGACATCGTCAATGTGGGGGTTGGTTTGTGCCCACCTCTCATGGGTACTTTCAATTACCCGCCTCCTTCCGATGATGTAAAAATGATATCAGCTGCCCCCAACTAGTCTAAGGCTGAAATATTTTCAGTGTCATCGTTCCACACTACTTACTTTAATGATCTGTGGATTCTTCCTTCCACATTAGCTATGATGGAAGGGACAGGGTATCATGGCATGTCCATTCCCTTGTCCATGGTAGAAT
Organism: Picea engelmannii; assembly: GCA_009831015.1. Classification (NCBI taxonomy): domain Eukaryota; kingdom Viridiplantae; phylum Streptophyta; class Pinopsida; order Pinales; family Pinaceae; genus Picea; species Picea engelmannii. The sequence goes on from ML788411.1 coordinate 12,542, forward strand.
TTGCGTACTCCATAGTCCAACAAACTTCTATCGATCCCGATCTGACTCCCACGCAAGAGTTAGATCTGGTTCTCAAGCCTATTTGGGATCAAGGTTCCCTTGCCACCACTGATTCCTTAGACTTGGTATTTCCCTTTAATGAGGTGATTTTTGAGGCAATTACTACTCTAGATAGACCTTGGGATGATCTCCATCATAGATCTTATTTTCTCCCGGAGTTAAGAAGAATTGAGGCAGGTGAATTCACGTTGACTATGACTGGAGATAGGTCTTGTCTTATCAATCCTTTGGCTATGCACACAGTTTATGTCGAGGGTGATATGGCAACCATCACTAAAACAATGCTTATAGATATATCCAGAACCCCCGACGTCATGGAATTTTTTTTCGTCGAATCAGACTTCTCCCCCGAGATGATGCCAAGCATCGATCCACAAAGTGTCGAGCATGAGAAAGATTTGTTGTCTTTCAAGCCCTCTTTGAAATTCAAAAGCAACATCTGGCGAGACTACATTTATGATTTTCATTCTTGTCCAAATTAACTGAGAAAAGTAACTTAAATGAGTCTTCTCTAAGCCCTTTTCAGACTCTTTAAAAAAGAAAAGATTGTCGAGCGATCTTATTGCCCTTCACGCTCGCCAAACTAAAAATTGAAGGCATGTCTTTCCAGCGGTATTTTACCCCTTTTTCAGTCTGGACAGTCAATTGTACGAACAAAGGTATACTCTAGGAACTTAGGTTTTCTAGAAGAGTATTCTCAGGTATAAGTTTAACCCTTTTTCGGGCCTAAGGGACTAAATTTACGAGAAAGGAACCCCCACAAAGTCCATAGTTAAGCTCTTTTCAGACTCCATAAAATTGAAAAGATGGCCGAGTGAACTTGTTTCTTCACACTCGTTAAACTGTTCCAGAACAACATCCCATACAAAGTCCATAGTTAAGCTCTTTTCAAACTCCTTAAAAGTGAAAAGATCGTCGAGTGACCTTGTTTCTTCACACTCATTAATTGGTTCTGAAAAACATCTACTCGCATGAGTTTACCTCTTTTTCCGGCTTGTAGATTAAGGAGGAAAAAGGTACACCTCGGGAGATTCATCTCACCAGGAGAGTTCTCCTTAGTAAATTTCACTTTTTCGAGCTAGGGAGACTAAATCTAGAAAAATACAGTGAATCCATAGCTAAGCTCTTTTCAGACTCGTTAAAATTGAAAAGATTGTTGAATGATCTTGTCTTTGTCACACTCATTAAAATGGTTTTGAATAGACGTCTTTTTTATGCTAGTTTACCCCTTTTTCGAACCAACTAGACTACTTACAAAAAAGGTACCCCATTGGAGTCTTCTTTTACGATTTTTCAGAATCTCTAAAAATGAAAAAGCACTAAGCTTACCTTCTCTGGGATTGTTAAATCACATTGAGGGGCGTTATCATTGTGTCTTGTTAAGCACATTTTCATTCCCGTGTTTTGGCCTAATGTCGGCTCTATGCTACTCTCAACTGAACCATATAAAGCATGCCTTATACGCAATCCTTGTAGCACTTTTCCTCTACATCTCGACACCTTGACCCATGGAGGAATTTTCCCGAGTGTCCTTTTCCTGTATATGTATCCTTTCTTTGAGCATCAGTGTGTTCCTTGTGCTTGGAACTAGTATGTTTGCGACACTTGTTCCTCCTTTGTAACGTATCATTCTTTTATTCTTTTTCAAGATTTCCAAAATTATTGAAAAAGACAAAAAAATCAAATATACCCCAAAAAGAGGAAGGGAAAAGTATTTTCTTTTGTTGGTAGCACAATGAGTCACCCTTGGACAAAGCAAATCATTATGTTTTTTCATCAAGCTTTGGGATATAATATGACCTTAGGAAGCTATTCTCGTTACATAGAGTCGTGTCCTCCTCCATTTGGTTATTCTTCCAAACATATGGAGAGTTTGTGTTGCCTCCTACATCGTGAGCTTATGTATAATACCATGTTGCCTGAGTTTCATCATTTTGTCATGCTATTTTCCAAGGGAAGTTTTACCCAACTTGATTCGGCCCTTCTTTAGTTTGACTTTTGACCTCATGCCCGACCATCCTAAAAGTCCAATCAAGACTTTGTTCGAAATCACGGAAGTTCTCTTCCTTTTCACCGAGATCCTATTGTTTGTTCCCAACAAGCCGTCAAAGACCTATGGGTAGCATAGTTGTACACTCATATTACACTCCTACATGAGTTTTGAATATCTTGAAGTTGTTGCTCGAGCTCTGAAGGCCTCATATCTAGCCATCAGGCGTCATTAACTTCTTGAAGATGGATACTATACATGTATATGTTTTGATTTTGAGATGTAGATCCGTCGTGTATTTATCACGGCTACACTCAACATAGTTATATGACATGGATCTGCAGTGTATTTGATTGGCAGCTATGATTTATTTCATACCAAGCATGGGTATGCCCGCTTCGGTGAGACAAATTATTATTTTGTAGATGGCACCTCCCGAACTTTGGTCCCCGGGCTCACTCGCTTCGTACTTTGGTGAATATTTGTAATGTATTTCAGCCATCAGATTCTCTTCTGACCTTACACATTAGGGGGAATCTTTTATAACCCTAAATTGCACCATACATGCATACCTGGCATCATGCCATCTTACTTGCTATTTTTGACAAAGCCATCACTGAATAACTCTTCTAAAAAACCATATTTTTGAAGATGTATGTGCCCTGCACCACTACTTCCCGCGTACATATGCTTTCTGCACCTCTACAAATCATGTACGTATGCTAGATACAAAATTACAACCCATGTATGCTCACAAAAATTGCAAAAAATAAAACGTTGCAAGGGGATACGGGCTTTTGGGTAGTTTCCTAACCAATTGACCGCCCATAGTCGGTCACCCAACCGAATAACTATATTTTTGTCATATAAAAGAAGGTGTTGGGGTCCCATTCCTACAATAGGCATGAGAGCAAAGAAACTCTTCCCATTTCAATATTCCCCCCTTGCCCCAATTATTTGCAGCCATATTGTGAGTTTGAGCCAGAATTCCTTATTCCAGCCCTTTTTCCTCCATTGCAAACCCTTGCCATTTCCCTAGAGAGAACTGAAGAGGAGAAATATACATGGAAGCAGTTGGAGCTTGGTGAAGAGGATCCCAGGACTGAGTTCGAGGAGTATTTTTCAGTCTCATATTGTAAGTAACTCTGTGAGATTAATATAAAGAAATACTTTTTCCGTCCTGCCAAATGATGTCTTCAATATTTTTATATTTTGTTATGATATCTAACCCACTAATTAATATATAGAATGTGTGCTTGTAGTTTCTTGTTTTTATTTTGGTGAATGTAGGTTGGCCTTGGGAGGATATCTGCAGTCGGAAACAATGGAGTGCAAAGAGATCGACATCGAACGCGGGGTTTAAAGTAAGCCTACCAGATCCCTATACTTTGCATTTTGTGTATGATTGTGGGGTACTGTTGGGATAGTAGTTAAAAGTAGGAGACTTTATACAGTTAGCTCTTACTGCACTTTAGAACCCTAGTGTAGTCCGTAGGGGGTTTTCCCACTATAGAAATACCCTAACTAACTCAAAATAGAAATAGGGTAGAATTTTAGCTAAATCAGTTTGTTGTGAAAGATATAAACAAGAAATTTATGGTTGTTTCTTAGGGTATTCTTTAGTCTAAGAACACATTTTACAAGTTATGTGACCTTTCCCAGAAAATATCTAGGACCCACTCCACTCATAGCAAAGGCTAGCAACTGAAGTAGAATTTGACATTAAATATTTAGACATGTTCATTTCCAAAGTATGAAAATGATGGTAAAGCATGACATGGTGAATTTAATACCTAGGGGTGTTCCCCCTGATGATTTAATATTTGAAGGGTGTGTTCTTAGAAAGCATCACTAATATGTATTTGAAACAAGGAAGTATTAGAGAGAAAATACTTAGTTGGAACGTATCTATAATGACCTATGTTCCCTAAAAAAGCCGTCACTAGAAGGTGCAAGGTATGTTTTGAATTTCATTTGTTCATTTTACATGTATACTTGGGTGTATTTCTTGAAAAATATGGATCATGTATTTGAAATATTCAGGAAATTTAGGGCATTAGCTGAAAACTAGTGCAGTGGACCTGTGAAATGTTTACAATTACACAATAGAGTAAAATATGCAAGCAAGGACTTTGAGAACTACTTGTTATAGAATAGTATCTCTTAGTAGAGATCTATACCTTATACAACTCATCATAATGGAATTGTTTAAAGGAAGAATTGAATCTTGATGGAAATAAAACTTTGTTTGCTTTATGCCAAAGGAATGTTGACTTGTGTTTGGGTATAAGTTGGTTACTATCCAAATTCTCTTATGAACTTGATTCGAATGAAAGAAATTTGTGACATGAATCCTATTGAGAAATGGAGTGGGATAAATCCATTAATGAGACACCCTATAATGTTTGGATTCATATCATGGTCTCATATTCTAGATGATAAGAGAAAGAAACCAAATACAAAGAGTCATGCTTGTATCATGATGGGATACTTTGAAGAGTCAAAAGGCTTATATGTTTGATCCAGTCAAACAATAAATTATTTGCAAGAGAGATGTATTTTTTAATGAGAAAACCTTAGTTATTACTATGTTGAATTCATATTATGACTTGTTAAGCAATGATCCATTAGAAGTTTTGAAGAATTATGGATTGAATAACTACTACAATGGACAATCAATTGGATAGTCGACTCCTATACCATAACCAACTTGTAGTCAACCTTCCACAAAAAAGTTAGTCAGAAGCTTTGGAACCCCTACTTAGTCATCCAATTATAATTTTGATACATACACTCCCTCTACACGGGGCATTCATCTTCCCATATGGGAAACTAATACAATTGAAGTTGTTGGTGTTGTTGCATGATATACAAATGACTCAAGGACAATTAGAAGTAATAAACATCACATGTGTGTTTATATAATGGTGCATGTTCTAGGGGCACGTGATCCTGATACATATGTAGATGCCCATGGTCGACCTAAATAGGAGAATGGTATCACTAATGAGTATCATTCCTTGATGAAGAATGAGAAATGGGACTTAGTTCCTAGAGTGTTGTTGGGCCCTCTGTTTTGAAGAACTAGTTTTGTGGATGTATAAAGGTTTTTTGGAACCCCATAGCACATCAACATTATATACAAGTGGAAAAAAGTTAATTGTCAATGTGCCAGTAAGGACAAATAGTGATGCACCAACTAGAAGAGAAACAAAAATATCTGGAACGTCTGAGTGCATGCTAGAAGGATGTGGAATCAAGAAAGCGTAACATCAGAATAAATAAGCCAATAAGACTTGCATAAATGTTATAAAGCATGGAGTTATGTAATGGGTTGATGTTCGATTGTGTTCTCTTATATTTTGTTTTGTTCTATTCTAAGTTTATGTTTCGGTTTTTCCATTGGTTCTCCGTCTATTGGTATGTTGTTATGGGGTTTTGAGATTTGTTGTTATTGAGCATTACTGAGCAGGAAATGAAACTACACAGAATGTGAGAGTCCAGATCGGATATCTCATTACTGATCCTATTGTATAAGTCTTGATATGAATAAAAACTCTATGTATGACAATCGAGGGTATGAATATATGATGGATTATTAAGATACTCAAAATTTGTCATTATGAGGATGAATATATGGTCTCCTTCTTGTGTAATCTATCCTCTGTTGTGTATTTACTAATTGTGTTACTGGTTTAATAACTTTTGTAATGTATGTGTTTACTTTAACGTTGCACAACACAGACTTTTCATTGTGTTTACCGATCTAAGGATTCTAATGCTATGATCTCTTTACATTTAAGTATGGAATTGTGTTATGATCTGATGATGTGTCCTCTATAATTCACTTTATCACACAAAGTCTTGGTTGCGCTTTGAGTGAGACCTCCTTCCCTTGCGTAAGGTTGAATATGTCGGTGCAACTAGACTAGAAAGGTACCTTTGTTGGTAACCTATGAGAACCCAGGTATCTAATTTCATGGAAACAAATGGTTATGTTTCTAGGATCTAACTTATGAGCAAGTTTTTAGAGGATGCAACATCACATCTTTAAGTCTGGCATTGAAAACGAGTGGGAAAAAAGTGTGAAGAGTTTATATTTCAATAAAATAAGTCACGTCAAAAAATTTTGAGGGTTGTGAAGGACATAGTATTTTATTTTGGACCAACCAACGATCAATATAAAATATTTTGGATTTGATTCCCATAGGAGGTCCACCAGTGGCTCGACTAGTTGCAAAAAGCATCATAATTTAAAGATTCAGTCAAGAAAAAATTTAATTGGACAATTGAGCAGCTCATTTCTCTTCACAAGTTGGATCATGAGGTAGAATTTGGGGTCCAAGCTAGCTTGGAAGGATACATCATTGAATTTTCCGTGGAAAATCACTAGTCATTCTCAAAGGCATAAGTAATATTGTACGAGGGAGCCCGAGGGAGATTACTGAGAAACATTCTATTGTGGATGCAGATCTTGTTGGTGGAAGAAGGAATGACACCAACTCCTTTGATTGAAATGGCTGAGTAAAACCCTTTTTCACATGAGAGGCGGGTGATTTAGGCGAGGATCCATGAGTTAGGATACAAAAATTATTGAGGTATGGGGGTTCGTCATGAGAAAAGTTCTAGAGACAAGAGGGATTAGAAAATTTATATGGTGCTTGAAAAGAGGTGGTGAGAGAAGATGTGAAATTTGATGAAGATGCCTGATCAGTCATGCAAGGAGATCATCCTCGAGAAGGGTCATAAAAGAGAGTTAGATAATTTGAAATAGTTGTAGTTACGTGGAAGGTTGGTCAGACAATGGTTGAAGGAGAGGTTTGGAGAGAAATATGAGAGTTTCAGAGAGATTAGACCAGATGGAGAAAATTTGGAAGAAATAATCACGATCAGAGTCACCACCAAGGATCAAGACTCAATTTTAAACTCCGAAGAAGTTGTGGGATAATCAACTCATGCATCGCTTGAAGACGTGAAGCACACTACAAGACTTGATATGATATGGACTCATAATGTGACCCCCTAGTTGAAATAATATCATCCCAAAGACACAAGAACCATGTTTGGATCACCCAATCCCTTAGTGAAATATTCCAATCCGGCAAATTTTACAATAAAATCTCCCATAATTCTTGTCATTTCTCCTCATTCTAGTCCAACCAGTTCGAGTGGTACTAGTAGTAGTAGTCTGGAAAGTCCTTTAGTGTTATCACAACCATGACATTTAGGATTTATCTTGATAGGGTCCCTAAATCCTCCCATGGTACATTAACACACCAACTCCATCTCTTGATACCCATAATTCTAGTGTAAATGGGATGAGGACGTGGAACAACATCAGTTCCTTTGTGAGGCCATCTAATAGTCTCATAGAACTTTGGATGCTAATAAACTAGTTGAGATTCAGACCATGTTAAGGGGTTGGGCATTAAAATGGTATATGAAATCCATCAAACCAGGGAACCCCGAGGGGAAACCATTTCCTTTACCACAAGTCAAACAAAAATTTATCATTGAATTTGAACTACCCCAATCTAAGCAATAAGCTCTTTTTGAACTGCAAAAAATTAAACAGAGATATGGGGAATCTTCCTGGGAATATAACCAAAGATTCAAAGATCATATAGTGAAATTATCCAACCCCATTCATGAACACCACCAGTGGGAATGGTTCATTTAGGGACTTTTACCATTAACTAAGATCCCATTAACCCAAAAGTGAATAACTACATTGGGGGAATCCCTAGAATAGGCCATGAAAATTGAGGCAAAGGCAGAATATCCTATCCTCTTGTGGGTAACAATAGCACCCGATGACTATAATATTACACAACTGCAAAGACATATTTCTGCCATGACTTATAAGATTCAAGAACTAACCATTTCGAGAGCATCCCACCCATAATTTTGGTGTATTTGTTGTTACACTAAGGGGAATACAATGATGAAATATCCCATACCAAGGGGTGTACGAACTCCTTCGTAGCCGATGGTGCCTACACTAGTGGGACCATCAGGGAGAGTTGCACAAGTCACAGTTGTTGTACCATTCCATGGCCCAGTACAGTACCATGCCTTCCCAAACCATCAGGGTAATCATATTAATGAATATTGTAAAATTTTTTGAAGCCATGGGAATCCCCCTCGACATTGTCGTGTCCTACAAAAATAAACCCCCGTTCCAAACATAGTCTACTATGAGTTTTTTGGGTCACCTAATCACACCACAAAACAATGTTGTTCTCTGGATGCTCTTACTGGCAGACTAGATCAATATACATTCAAGGTTGACAAAGTTCCTCAAAGCTTTGGAGCAGGACATAGAGGCGTTGGAGGTTTCATAGGTGGAAAAACTGGAAAAATAGGTCCAGATCAATGTTATACTTATGATGAGAAGGTACATGTTGCTAAAAATTATCCGCTTCCAAGATGGCCTTGGTGTGCCCACTGTAGAAAAAACACCCATGCCATAAAATATTTCCCTGAGTTGATTGCAGAATAAGAGGATCGTGTAAGGTAGTGAGGCACCAATTTGATAAATTCATAGCCTTGACTTGTCACTAAAGAAAAATAACCCTATACTAATATTATTAATAGAGGAGGAACAAGGATTGGTGCTGATGTTGACAACTCGACTCAAATTAATATCCGTAAGGTGGTACCAAAAGATGCTAAAGACAACCCCCTTGTGTAAAATAGTTCTTTAAGGACATTGTTGAGATAATCCGATGGATTTATAATCCTGCAATACTGATACCTACAGATTCAAGTTGTGAGCTTCAACCTAAACTTGAAGAAACTTTGGTTGCATAGAAGGATTTTCCATTAAGACCCCAATAGATTGTTGAGTTGTTGCTACGATTACTTTATGACATTCCAGATGATTTTTACGAGGAAAATCACTCTATGGCATGGGGTAAACCACAACCGACAGAAATGACTGCAGAAATCAACTCTAATATCAAGTATGCTATATAAACATACATGCTAACAAGACAAGATAAAGATCCTACCTCGTCTAGACATTTGATGAAGTCCATTGTTGAGAACTTGACTCAAAGCTATATACCTGCAACTTTTCCTCAACAACCAATATACGCAACCATATGGCAATAATATATAAAGTTAGAACATATAATAGAATAATCCATCAATATTCATAACAAATACGCCCATGGAATAATAATTCAAATATTTTTAAGACATTAATTGGATGATAAGAGAGTGTTTCTATTAGAATATAATCAGTAGAAGTGTATGAATGACAAAATTTTGTGTCGGCACATTCAGAACTAAGAAACTAAGTCCCTTCTAGATGGGCCTCCACCACTTCAATCCTCCACCAAATGAAAGCTCATATAAGAGAAACAATGATATTCTCCATAAAATAGGGAAGATCTTAGGAGCTAAACAATGTGTTCATACTTAAAAGTAAAAAGGGATACAGACTCAATATGAAGTGAATAATTTCTCCACAGTAACTCTGCTCTCAAATTTGAATTCTTCTCCTCTTTCCACATCTTGGATATGGCCCATTTATAGCCTTCAAATGGAACTAAAGAGACGATTTGAAACATTACCAGTATATGGAAGGTCAAGGATCATGGACCTCGTGACGTGACATGGAAACCTGAAACCATTTTTAATTTTGGGCACACAACCCAATGTACATGAACGGTAATGGTGCAACCTATATATACACATGTTGTATATCTGTTAGGGCACATATATGTGGAACAATATGTTTTTTTATCTCTGGGCATTGAAAAAGGGGACTTCAAGTCTGTATAGGGAAATGGAGAATGCCTTATGAGGAAGTTGTTGGAGGTGAGGAAAATCTTGCTATAACAGATGCCCCCTAATGTGTGAGGTCAAAGGAGTATTTGTGATGGCCTAAATACATTATAATTTCCAAAAGTGGAGTAATGGAGACCCAATTGGATGAACTAGTTTCTCATAAGAATATTACAATCCATAATGACTTTGTACACATGGCTTCCAATTGGAATTACACTACAGATCCATGTGGAAAGTTACCAAACAACTGTTCATGGCCATGACTAGGCAATACAAAGGTAGATACATGCCAAAGGTTGTCATAGTCACGAACAAGGCCTAGTGAAAACCAATGTCAAAATCAATCTGAAGATACGTGTATATAATGGAGTACAATTTGATCTCCCACAATCACTAAAGTCATATAGGTATTGGTCCAATGAATGCTAGAAACATCTTAGGAAATCTGCGACTATGAACTGATGTCTTCAAGTCTTCTACACGATACGCCAAAGGTGCAATTATACATCATGTGAATAAAGGAATTGAGGTCAAACACAATGAGACTTCATTTGATTACCGGTCATTAAGGTATATTGTTAACAAACGTGAGACATCCTATTGATAATGAAAGTAGGTATCGAGGCACTGAGTACATTCTTACAAGTGTGGATAAAGGTGTTGAGGTCAAACACTTGAAAAATCCATTGATCAGGAGACATTTATGTATTCCCAACTATCGATGGTGAGAGAACTTTCCACTGATGACTCCAAGCCTCTAGGTACTCATAGGACTCTAGGCCTCATTTCCAGAATAGGTGAGTTGAATTCGATGGAAAGAGACCCGATGGAAGGAGATAATTAAGGCATATCTCATCAGTCAACATGAGGTACAAAGAAGTATCTTGATGATTTGGAAGAACTCAGACGAAGAACATGTTCATGAACCAATGACCATGTGCATCTTTCGCATGCACTAGATGTAAGCAGTGCATGAAAAAGACCCTCTGAATAAAATATAATAAGGAAAACTATTGACAAAGGTGAGGAAACCACCAATAAGGATAATGGAATCCAAGACACTACACAAATCCCAATGTGTGAATATATTTCTTGTCGTCGAACACAAGGGAAACCCCCTATTCTGTGACCAATGAGGAGATGTCGACTATTGGGTTCAAGGTTACATACCTATAATGAAAGTAGGACTAGGGTGCACAATATGACTACAAATTCATGTAACTTTGAGACATACTGAGGGTATGACTGACATGCAAAGTCAAGAGTTCTGAGAAATGGATGACATAGGCTAATAAACATCCTTTGAACAAGAGAATGAGACATATGGAGGACTCTGGAAGCATAGATTGAATGATGAAGCTTTTTGATGTAGGAGGCACCAATCAAACTCTCCATAGGGACTGGAAGAGTAACCAGTCAGAGGATTAAAATTGAGGTAAGGAGATCATCTTCCTAAGGTCATGCTAAACCCAAACTTTGGATGAAAAGTGGACTCAAAAGTTTGTGCTCTGTTCAAAGGCGACACAACTTTTTCCAAGATGAGATAATATTCCTTTCTCACTCGTCTTTTTCTTGTTTTTTCATAGACAAATGAATGTTGGACAACTAAGNTAACACTCAATGATGATCACAATAATGCAGGGAAGTAAGCAATAGAATATTCAACATTAATCACACACATTAAATATAAAGAGACATATATTTCCTGAGGAAACCCATAAAGGGAAAAACATCTTCTTCTTGATATGATAAGTAATCTTTATTTTTTTTACATTATCATTCTTAGGAGAACCAACTCCCTTTGAGGCTACCACCTCTATTTTACAAGCTACAGCTAGAAGGAAGCACCAACTCTCTGGTTTCTCTAGCACCCACTAGAAGGAAGCACCAACTCCCTAGTTTCTCTAGTACACACTAGAAGGAAGAACCAACTTCTTGAGTGTTCCAACACCAACTTCCAATTACACATGCACCAACCTGTATAACAGAGAACAATAGTTCTCACTTGCACCACCCTGGTTTTTCTGGCTACAACCAGATGGAAGCTACAAATCCTTGTGTTCAAGAACCCACTTGAAACTCTGAGGACAATAGTCCTCCCTATCACCTCCCTACCACCCTGGTTTTTATTTCTGCAACCAGATGGAAGCTACAACTCTCTGTGTTCAAGCACCCACTTAAAAATTCGAGGACAATAGTCCTCCCTGGCACCTCCCTACCACCCTGAAATATAAATATTTGCTTTTCATGAATTTATCACAATGATACAACATTTATCTATGGATTACCAGTCTCATCACTGTTCTGCTACACTGCACTTCTCTACTCGCATCAATGTCTCTCTGCATGCCTTTCTTGTGCTTCTTCTTCCTTTTATACTCTATGCACCATGTCCATTCTATGCGCTATGCCTCTTATGTGCGCTTGAGCTCCTGCACATAGCATGCTTCTACCCACATGAATAAATCTCAATAGAAGCAATGACTTCATTCTATGCATTGTGCCTCTTATATACTCTTATGGTCCTCTACACAACCAACTTCTTCTCGCATGTAAAAAAATATTAAAGAACCATGCCTCACTTCTCTCTTCTACATAAAATTCACACACCGAGTCCTCTTCCAGATCATCCACACAAATCATCATCTTATTTGGCGGTTATATTGAGTCTGTTCTTCATCAGTGGCTTATCCTGAGATACCTTTCCTTCTCTGGTAGTGCAACTCTTTGTCTTCGTTGTCACAATCGAGTTTATCCTCTTTGTTGCAGTTACAAAATTTGACACTTTTGCATCTGTCAATTATCTCTATGATGAGTCTTCATTCCTCTAGAAGTTACCTCGAGACTCTTCAGCTCCTATGGCGAGAACCCTGATATTCTTTGAATTCTCTGGCAGATGCAATCAATCGTTTTCTAGAGTTACAATCAGCCTGTTTCAGAAGTTACAGAGAGAACCTCCGCACGCTCATCCCTTTAGCACTTTTTATCTTCTTGAGAAAACATCACAGTGCATGCTATCTTTTGTTATCCACATTTTTGGTTATCGAGATGATGACATGATAATGACATGATGATGGAAGATCTAAATCTTCATTAAGATCATTTTCATGAAGAAAGTTACACTTATCAGCTTCTCAAAATCACACTTTTGAAGATAGTATGCAGGCTGCATATATATTGTCCTGCGGAAATACTTGATTTCCGCAGGCTGCATTCAGTCTGACTGCGGAATTTCTGCACTGTGTTAATGGTCATGGTGCGGAAATGTTTCTTAAGGGAGAAAACGGATAAGTTCTCGATCCTTCTAGAAGGAATCTTCTAGAAGGATGAGTTGGAGTTCGAATGGTTGGCAAATTAATGAATCTCCATATATCTTGGGATTACATTCTATCCAAGTA
>ML788411.1:37344-53210 GCA_009831015.1 Picea engelmannii
GGACTTGAACATTTAAGTGGGGTAAAAGGAGGTTGCCCCCTCGAAGAGGATTATTATCTGAAATTATCTCTTTTTCAAGGCGTTGAGTACTTTTCTTGAGGTTTTTCTATGCTATATTGATGTTTGGTTCTTAAGAGACAAATCGCACAACCCGTAAGCACGCCTCCAGATAAATCGGGGTGAGAATCGACCTTGAGACCTATTTTACATATTTCCTTCCATTTACACAACACTTGCTAATCGATCTACACCCCTACGGATGTGTTTATTATTAATAATGATCAAAACATTACATTTATTATGATCACTGGCCTTTTAATAATTATTTGGGCACTCTGACCTCTTAGCATTGTAACAATACATTATTTAAAATGGGGGTTTAGAACTCAGGGTGTTACATCACCTCCCCCTTATTTTGGCACTGTCCTCAGTGCATATACAAAATAGAGATCAAAATCTCAAATTTTATTCAGAAAGTTGTGGGTATTATGCCCGCATGGAATCTCCATGCTCCCAGGTAGCATCTTCAGGACCGTAGCAGGTCCACTGAACTTTTACCATCTCTATAACTCAATTCTGGAGCATTTTGACCTTTATGTCCAATACCCTCATTGGTTGAACCTAAAAGTCTCCCTCTGTGTCTACCTCAATCAGATGCCAATCAATAACATGGTTAGGATCATGTACATATTTCTTTAGTAAAGAGACATGAAATACATTATGCACATTCATGGAAGCAGGCAATGCAAGCATGTATGCAACTGGCCCTATTCTGTCCAATATTTCAAATGGACCATAGAATTTGGCTGTCAACTTTGTACAACTACCCAATTTCAAATAGCTTTTTTTGGGATTCACTTTCAAAAGTACATGCTCCCCTACTTTAAATTCTCTAGTTGTCATGTTCTTATCTTCATAAACTTTCTGTCTATCCTGAGCTGCCTTTAAATTCTGCTTGATCTTAACCATCTGGACTTCCATATCCTTGAGAAACTCTGGCCTAAGTACCACTCTATCTATTAGGTTGTCCTAGCTCACTAGAGTATTGCATTTCCTACCATACAAGGCTTCAAATGGGCTCATTCTCAATGAATCTTAATACCCATTATTATATGCAAACTCGACCAAGTGCAAGTAATATTCCCACTTAGATGTCTTATCCATCACATACATTCTCATCATGTCTTCAATTATTCGATTGACCCTCTCTATTTTTCCATCTGATTGGGTATGGTATGTTGTGCTAAAGTTTAGATTTGTACCAAATCCTTTAAACAATCCCCTCTAGAAATTGGAGGCAAACTTTGTATCTATGTCCAAGACAATTTTCCTAGGTATCCCATGCAACCTAGAAATATCTCTCATGTAAATTTATGCAATATTAGTCATTGCATGTGTTGTCTTTACAGGAACAAAATGAGCATCCTTTGTTAATTTTTCAGCCACCACCATGATTGAATCATGTTGCCTAGATTTCCTGGGTAATTCAGTTATGAATTCAATGGTTATCACTTCCCATTTCTTCTCTGGGATTGCTAATGGCTGCAGCAAACCCGATGGGTGCCTGTGCTTAGCCTTTAGCTTCTGACATTCCATACATTGAGCGATGTAATCAGAAACATCATTTTTCATTCCCGGCCAAAAGAATTGGCTTCTTACTGTTGTAATTTTTTTATGGTAACTGGGATGTCTAGCATAAGGAACATCATGCATTTCCTTCAATACCAAATTCCTCAGTTCTCTAGAACTAGGAACATGGATTCTATTCTTATGCATGAGTAGTCCATCTTCCTTTATCTCATGCTCCTTTATTTTATGTTGTACATCTCCTTGTTTTAAGCTTTCCTTTACCTGTAGGTAATTTTGATCTATAGCAAGACCATCTAAAATTATGATCTTCAATCCTGACTGATGCATACTAACAATAGTAGCATGCATGAGATGCACTCTTCTACTAAGTGCATCGGAAAATTTGTTCTCTTTTCCTTTGATATGCTTGATATCGAGGTCATATTCGCTTAAAAATTCCAGCCATATTGTTTCCTTGGCATTCAAGGTTGGTTGTTCAAAAAGATACTTCAGGCCAATGTGGTTTGTCCTTAATTCAAATCTCTTCCCCATGAGATAATTCCTCCACATCCTCAAGGTATGGACAATGGAAGCAAGCTCCAAGTCATGTGTGGCATAGTTCCTCTCATGATCCTTAATCTTTCTGAACTCATAACCAATGACATGTCCATTTTTCATGAGGACTCCCCCAAGTCCTTCCTTACATGCATCTGTACATACCAAAAAACTTTCATTTGGGTCAGTAATCTTTAACACAGGTGAACTAGTAAGTAATTCCTTCAACATATTAAAATTATCTTCACACTTAGGTGTCTATTCAAATTTAGATCCCTTCTTTTGCAAAGAAGTGATGGGATGAGAAATCTTAGATAACCCTATTATGAACCTTTTGTAGTAACCAACCAATCCCATAAAATATTTGACTTCTGACACATTTATGGGCGTTGGCCATCCTCTAATGGCTTCAATCTTCTTTGGATCTACTGTTATGCCCTCCTCTGAGATAATGTGTCCCAAGTAATGTATCTTCTTTTTATAAAAAGAACACTTACTCAACTTGGAATACAAATGATGTTATCTCATCACTTGCAATACCAGTCTTAAGTGATGTTCATGCTCCTCTTCAGACTTAGAATAGATAAGTATGTCATCCAAGAACACTATGACAAACTTATCCAAATAATTTTTGAATATGCCATTCATTAAGCACATAAAGACAACTGGTGCATTGGTCAGTCCAAATGGCACCACTACAAATTCATAATGCCCATACCTGGTCCTAAAGGTTGTCTTATGAATGTCTTCTTCCTTGATTCTTACCTGATGGTATCCTGACATCAGGTCAATATTTGAAAATATATTTGCTCCACTTAGTTGATCAAAGAGGTCATCAATTCTGGGTAGAGGATACTTGTTCTTTATAGTATACTTATTCAATTGTCAAAATTCAATACACATCCTCAAGGTTCCATCCTTATTTTTGACAAAAAGTATTGATGCTCCCCAAGGTGAAACACTTGGATGTATGTACCCTTTCTTCAAAAATTCCTCCAACTGCATTTGTAATTATTTTAACTCTGGTGTGCTCATTCTGTAAGGTGTTTTTTACACTGGGGCATCTCTTGGCACTAAATCAATTGAGAAATGTATCTCCCTTCTTGGTGGCAACCCTAGTATTCTTGGAATACATCTTCAAATTCTTGTAGTACCGAGAAATATTCAAGCCTTGTCCCCCTTGTATTTTTTGGCTCTTCCACATGAGTTGCATACAATTGACATCCTTTCCTAAAACATATTTTCAGTTGTAAGGCTGAAATCTCCCTTATAGAGATGGGTCTTGGAACTCCTTTCATAGTACTTTGCTTTCCATCTCCATCAAGAGATGTAAATGTCTTGCTATGACAATCCAGGACAGCATGATGCGTGTCCAACCAATCCATTCCAATTAGAATATCATAAGACCTCAATGGTATGATATTTAGATCAGCACTAGTATTCACACCATTATGACTTATGGAACAACTTCTGACCATATCATGGATTCTCCTTTTGGTTCCAGTGGCTAGTTGAACCAAACTTGATTTTCCAAGCTTACTTTTCTCCAAATGTAACCTATCCACTATTTTAGGATCAATGTAACAATGACTTGCTCCTAAATCAATTAAAATAGCAACAAGATGATTTATGATCGTACCTTCCACCTTGATCATATTGGACTAGTACTATGTTTGTCGATCATCTAAGGATGCATAGATTCTTCCCATATATTCAAATGTTGTAGCCTCTTGGACGTTGTGCATAGTCTTCACTCTATCCTTTTTGTGGGGAAAATCCTTGTACAAGTGATCTTCTTTGCATACCCAACATTGGATAGGTGGTCTTCCTCTTTTTCCCAAGGAGTCTTCTTTCTTGGATTCACCCTTAGCATACTGATTTTGATGATTTCTATTAGGTTCATTCCTACTGAAGGGAGGTTTGAATCCTTTCCTCCTCTAATCGAACTTCTCCTTCTTCTTATCCTTCCAAGATTTCTACAAGGATTCTCTTCCCTGTCCTTGCTCATACATGTATTTATCCTTCCTGATGGCCTCAGTCAAGGTCTTGGGTTCATCATACCTAATATTTTATTTATAAAAGGCTTGAAATCCACTCAAATGTCTCTGTATCTTTCCCTTTTCATCGCTTATAAACCCAACATATTTCAACAATCCCAATAATTTCTTCTCATATTCTGCCATAGTCATGCTTCCTAGCCCGAGTTCAAAGAACTCCTACATTTTCTTGTCATAGAAATGCTCTGAGAGGTACTCCTTCTAGAATTACTTCTTGAACTACTTCCAATTGATCCTATTCTCATTAATATGTTCAACTTGCTTCAGTTGATCCCACCACATTGCAGATTTCTCATGTTAATGGTAGGTGGCAATCATGGCTTCTAGGTTTGATGAATAGTTATGCAATTGAAAATATCTCTTGAGTCCAAGAAACCATGCTTCAACATCGTCTTCCCTTTCTCTTTCACCATCAAAGGAGGGTGGCTTAAGATTCCTCATATCTCCTTGCAAACTATCCACTTCATGTCTCCTTCTTTGGTGCCTAACAGGAGACACATATCAACTGCTTATGGGATCTTTTGATGCATAAAAATTTATTTCTAAGTAAGGAGGTGAGTGGTGCCTATGAATTATGTTGGCACTTATCGCATAACCAACTCTTCCACGATCCTCTCTTCTTTCATGAAACCTACCTTCTTCCTCTTTTTTTGAGTTTGATCCCTTCTTCGTTTGCCTATGGAACTGATTTAAGCTCTGCAACACTCGATCATTTATCTGAATTTTCTCTCTCATCAAAATATCATTTTGTAGCTTTTCACTTCCATTTTTAGGATTCTTACAGTTTCTATTAATGTTTCTTGCTCTCCTCTTTCCTTTCATCCATTGGACTCTATCTCTGCATTACCAACTCTAGTATTATTGCCTTCGGCCTCCTTATCATGGTTGGAGGCTCCCTCACCTTCTTCAATTTCTTCAATACGCATTCTGAGATGATGTGTTTAAAGCCCTTAATTCTGCAAAATGTGCAAGCAACCATTTTTGTTAGAATTAAGCATATGATAGAAAAAAATTGTCAAACCATGTTATAGGTCCTTTTTCTTCTCAATTCATGAAGAACATATATGTATCAATATGCATTTTATAACACTTCCATGTTATCCCTTAGCCGATACATAATTTAATTCTGCACAAGCACTCCCTTCAAACCACTTCCCCAGGTGACCATAGCTCGAAACCGCAGCCAAATACTTCCTGGAACTTTGCAACTTTAGAACCTTCAACCAGGACCAGATCAACGGTCCTTGTCCTCTTTCACAATCAATGATCGAGATCCACTTTGAAACTCCGGCCTTAGAAAGTTTCAACTGTCCCTGCTTTCTTCCTCCCAGAACGCTTTTACCCAGAGTTCACGATCTGTCAATGTGTGTCCTCTTGTAGATCGACGACCATGAATCGCTTTAGCTCTTCAGGCTTTGGGATTTTCAAACTCTTTGCCTTCACTTTCTCTAGAATTTCTTTCACTCGAAGTTGACAATCTTTCGATGTGTGTCTCTCACAGATCAACGGTTGTTAATCCCTTCAACTCTCCGGAAGTTCTCGACCCAACGTGAATTGTCACATATTTTTCCTCTAGAGTACCCAATCTCCATACTGCATGATCTATCGATACGTGGTGAACTACTAAAAGTGGACACATGGCCCAATTAGGTGGGTGAAACATGTCATGTTCTAACTGACATTTCAATCCTCCACATGTTCAAAGCTCACTGACATGTGGGACACATCCCATGTGTCCACGTCATCCCAAGTGATGTCCGCAAGCCACATCACTTCAAAATTTCTAGGTCCACATCACCTCCAGGTGATATCATCGTGCCCCACCACTTCATCTCTTCAAGATTTGGAACTTCGGGCTTCGGGAGTCTCCACACTAACACACTTCTAATTCTCCCGAGCTCTGAATTCCCAAACTAGCCAATCTGTCGACATGTGTCTCCCTTATCGAATGGTCAGTATTAACCTTGGACTTTGGGACTTTGGGTAATTCTTTCCCTAGTGATTCGCTCTTCAAAACCTTCTAGAGTACTAAGTCTCCGAAGTAAGTGATCTGGTGTCGTGTTTCCTTGTTGATGGATGGTCCAGATGAAATCCAGGATTTGGGCCTTTAGGAGTTCTAGATTTTCACATTCATAGTTATTCTAAAGTGGTTATCTGTCGAAGTGCAGGATCTCCTGCCACGTGTCCACTTCGATTAATGGTCTGGATCTACTTCGTCTCTTCAGAGTTTTGATGTTCGAGCACTAACATGTCACATCACTTAATTCCTTTCAATTTGTGAGGGCACACATCGACAGTTTGGAGTAACCCACCTTTCACCCTGCAATTTTTCTTACGCTGAAACATAACCCCTTAGTGAAACCATGGTTTGGATTGTGGGACCACCTTGGGGAATTAATTCTCATGCAACTTGGTTCCCCATAATGCCTCCTAGTTGTCGATCTCTCTCCAATGAGATCTGACGGTTGTGACTTAACCTTTGCTTCACTTTCATCGGATGACCCCTCTTCACCTACCCTTCAATCCAATGATATCGGATCTCTCTTGATCCCACAGTGGCAATCGCTCTCGAATTTGAATGGAATGCTAACGATCCTTCGAACTCTTACAAAGGATCTCTGACGTTCTAACTCCTGCATAGATTTTGCAATGCCATTCATCCTGATCTTTTCAACTTCAGAGTCATAATTCTATCTCAACCATGAGACTATGACCAACAGACCCAGCCCATACCGGCCCAGTGTTTCAACCAGAATAATTGATACCAATATGTAACACACCTCGTCCACCCACATTCTAGGGTACACCACCTTCAAGCCCACCATAGGAATTATTTATATTATTGATACCTTTTTAAATTAATAAGGACACATAAAAGAAAGGATCTAATGACATGCACAACAATAACCAGCAAGCATGCATACTCTAAAGATTCAATCATACAATAAATAAATACACAACGGAATACATTCATATACAGATAATTAATACCATAACAGAGAGAACTTATCTTTATAAAAGATGACACCAACTGGATGCAGACTAAGGACGTTCCACCCAACTGTAGACACTACTGCTCTAAATCTCAATAGCAGTGTCACCCTCAAGCCAAGGCTATGAATCCACAAGATGGTTACATAGTGTTACTTGGCTTCCCAAACCAGTCAGCACTCAAGATCTCACAGGCTTTCCCAGCACTCACAACAATCCAAGTACCCAGCTCTCTTCTACCCAGCATGCACCACTTAAGATAATGGACCTCCACCCTTCTCTTCCACGCAGTCCCTCAGGAAGTCCTTCTGCTTCCAGGGGCTCCAACGCAATTGGTCCAGAATATCAATGTTGGAACTCTCAGGACTCACAGCTGTGAACAAGGTTGGACACAAGCCAATGCATCTCATACATGCAAGCATCAAGTCATGCCCAGATTACACCAACAACCTCTACATCCAAAAATACCATGGTTTCTTTTCGATAGTTTGTTTCCCTTTCCCAAGATAAGACACATGTGAGGATGGATCAATGAGTGATAGATAAGGATGGAATGAATGAATGCATGAACCAGTGATCAAGTGGAAAAGTGAATAAGTGTATGAAGGAGTGAATGAGCAAATGAGCGAACAAGCTATCAACCAACCCCCCCAACAGTCCAGGGGCGGGTTTAAGTATTTCATGGGGAATAAAGAACCTCTTGGTCTCCCTTAAGAATCTCATGTAACTAACCCAATCCCTTAGACAAAAGGGTAATTAAAATAGGAAATAACATTTGTCCCATCAAGCCCCCTCTCTTGTGGAATCATAGCCCCCTATAACTCTAGTCCTTATTCGTCTAGTAGCCAACGATGTATTTATTATTAATAATGATCAAAACATTACAATTATTAGGCACACTGGCCTTTTAATAATTGTTTGGGCACTCTGGCCTCTTAGCATTGTAACAATACATCATTTAAAATGTGGGTTCAGAACCCGGGGTGTTACAAGTTTTAATATTTTAGTTTTAATTTTTGCAATTTAGAGTTTTGACAGGGCCATATTCAGCCTTGTCCATGTATAGGGACATGCCTGAATTTGGGCATGTCCCTGTACATGGAAAGGGCCAAATATGGCTATTTCCTTGTACAGGGACAAACTTGAATTCAGGCATGTCCTTGTACATGGACAAAGCCATATGCGACCATTTCCATGTATAAGGAGAGGCCCAAATTCGAGCCTCTCCCTATGATAATCATTGTGTTGTATCCTATGAACAATGATTTATATCCTACTTTAACTTAGTGTAAACAACCTCATCTTCACTATCAAAATGTTGAATAATGAAAACACATTTTTCTTCCATGTTCAATTCTTCAAAATATTTAATCACTTATACTATCTGAACTAATATTCATAACCTTTATATACCTCTAATTACCAACATCCAAAGAGCCTCTAAAGTGGCCTTCCTTACAAATTTGTTGGATATTGAGCTACCAAGTCCTTTAGGCCAAGGAATTATTGGGAAAGTTGAACACCTACGACCTAAGGTCCTCTCCCCAGGCCCTGTCCATGTATAGGGAGATACTTGAATTTGGGCATGTCCCTGTAAATGGACAGGGCCTGATCCTATCCATTTACATCCATAGTCTTGAAATCCTAGGAACTTACATATCAGTCTTATTGCTTCTACTAAGTGTTTCTTCTTATTATAGTAATCAATGAGCTTAGCACCATATTGGCTTAATACGTAATCACTTTACCTTAGTTATTGTTATTCTCTAAACTGCTATGCTAACCTATTGTGACTGTATTACTAGTATTTAACGATGTAATGATTCAAACCAGTACATGTAAACAAGTGACTATTACAACCCAGTTCATCCCCCTAATATATACAAGCCATTTCATTTTGAACGATGAGTGTTATTCCCATATGTTAGATAGAACCTGCTTGGTACTTATTCTTAACTACTCGGAATAGTTGATGTCCATATCTGATAGTAATGGTAAAACTAGTGATAGAGTAAAGTATAAGCATGTAGAAATATGATCTCCCTATTTGTACTAATTACAGGTAACAAGCTGAAAATATTAGGGAATATGAGTAATCTAAACTAGAGAAGGACCAGGATATTGAAACTATGCTAAGATTAACCATCACTAATCAAGTTGACCTTTATAGTAGTCTATGTTTCCCCTTATTATATGTAGTTAAGTAGTAAGCTCTATGAGTGCCATGATGCTATGAAAAAGAGATAACATACATGATTTTATTACGTAATTACACTTATACAATACTATTGATAAGTCACCTATGATATATAAGATCAAAGTAGTGAATGATTACCATTGGGATCCACATATATAAGATCAGTAATCAAAATGATATTGTAAATGTAACCCTTACTACAAGGTTTTTATGGTTATACTAGTAGTGCCAACTTATATTCTATAAGTTGTAATATAGAAGTTGAGTTGCATTTTTAAACTAGTGTACTTACATCCTCATTACGAGCTATACACTAATCATTACATAGTCTCCAATACTTAATCATAAAAATATAAATATATATATAAATTCTTATGTTGTATGAATACATGATACATATATATTCTAAAGTATGGCAATTTGAACTATTATAAAATGAATAATTAAAAAGGAAAAAAATGAAATGAACAAGAATTATGAAGAGTTATTAAACTTGATACGTGTTGGTTATCCCTTATTTAAACATGAATATTTGCACCCTCCCTTTTCAATATATGTATTTTTTATAGTTTGATATCTCGTAACTTTTGCTTTTAAGCTTATATTGCAGAGTTTACATTTATATACGTATTTTTTATAGTTTGAAATCTCATAACTTTTGCTTTTAAGCTTATATTGAGGAGTTTACATTTACAATTGCAACATTGTTTTCTACCTTTTGTCATTAGCTTTGTTTTCTAAATTTTTGGAAAGGATAAGCAAAAGGATTGAGGAACTAGAAATGAATCTCAATTTTATTTATTAATCATTACATAGTCTCCAATACTTATGGGATTAGATACATGTATAAACACTAGTATCTAGTTATCCTTACAAGGGTGTAATAGTGTCGGTTATGATGAAGATTATGGAAAGAGATATACATTATCATTACCATACCTTATATGTGCTATAATTTATACAAGTGATTACATTGATGTTTACATTATGTCATTGTGTAAGATCCATATACATTGATTACACATGTTACAAGGGTTGTACAACTCATCTTATACTGTAATGTAAGAAGTAACAATGGGACTTGATCTGGCTATACAATGCTTATGACTTATAAGGCATACATGTTACAAGGATTAATCATTTATACTATGAGGTAATAAGCTTCAAAGTATCATATAGATATAGCTTATACTTTTACAGATCTTCATGTTTATTACAGATAATACTATGTGATGCAACTCCCCCCCCCCTTCTCTCTTAATGGATACGCAAATTCCCGGTCAAGGATATTCGACTCTGAGCCAAATTGGCTCTCTAAGAATTTAATGGTCTCACTTGTGAATTAACACAGGTCCTCTTAGTTCTCTGATGCATGTTTTATGGCACTCGTGACCTCTTTTTGCAACTGCTGAACTCTCAGGTCTCAGGCACTATCTCTTTTCTCATTATCCCCTTGTCGCATATGACCTCGGGCTAGGTCCTCGCGTAAATGCACAATTTCGAATGCTCCCAAGAGTGGTTTTGGGATCAACCACTTTTCTCCCCAAAATTTATCTTCAATTGACACGTACCTCTTCACCGATACGATGGTTTTGATTGCAGCCCGCTCTCAAAACTTTAATGTCCAGGGACTTTATAGCCCCACAATCGAGCGTGACCGTCGATCTTACTATCTTGATGGTGCTTCTGGACTGAAGAATGAGATCTGTCTCTTCCAAACCAACGATTCAGATCTAATTCTCTAGAATCAAACGACTGATATTTACTTCGGGTCTTTACCCAGAGCCCACGGATTTATTCCACCTACCCTCTGGATTGGATGATTGACATTTACTTCTAGTGTTTATCCTGGATCCACATATTTGTGCCACATGTTCTTTAGATATGACGGTTCAGATATACTTCAGAGGATCCGATGCTTGAGATTTTCTTCGGACGATCGGGCAGTTGAGATTTACTTCGGACGTTCAGATGGTCCCAAACTACTTTGGGACTTCGGAACTTTAGCAAGTTTTGTTTGTTGCATGTGATAAATGCTAAGGCTTGCACACCTTTATTTGATCAGACGGTTGTTGGTCCTCTAAATCGTAGATCCAATGACCACTGTCACTCTCCCTCCTGAACTTTCCACTTCCTCTGTCTTAGAATATTTCTAAGTATCCAAAGGCCTCGAGCTTTATTCCTCCTATGAGTTCATCTCTTTGACCTCATCTGCACTTCTGGAAAGTGCTACCCCTTCTGAGATTTCGTCAATGGACTTTGACTTCACCCTGGCATACACTTGCACTCTTCATGCAAACTTACACTGGTTCTTCCTGAGTTTTCAACTTACTCAGTCTCTAAGGGACTCGGCCCTTCAGTGTCGTTCAAAATAATTTTTGTTTCCCTCCTGGCACAATCTGTGCTTGATCTCCTAAGCTTTTGAACTTGAAACAAGTTCACATCTACGCGTACTCCTTGTGCTTAGTATGAACACTCTGCATACAAAAGTTCCATGCTATATTTTCTGAGCTTCGAGTCGAAAAAGACTCTCTTACACACACTCCTTGCATTCATTATTCAATCCTTGCATAACTTACATAAGAGAATGATTTAAACTTATACTAACATCTTACAGTTTCAGATACTCAAAACGAAAACGCATTCATTCATGAAAATAACAATAACAGGGAATTGCAAACAGTAACAACACTATGCATTTGGATCAATTTCCTTATGTTATATTCATTCAAAAGTAAATGGCTACAGCTATGATCAAACAACAACTAAAAACTCAGAATTTTCCTACTAACTCACAACAACCTCATTTGGGTGTACAAAATCTCTATTTATCTCAGAGGATCCTTAGGGTTCTCCCTGACTACTCATTTACTTGAAAAAAAAACCTAACTGTTGTTAAATTTTTAATTAAAATAAAGTACCAAGGCAAGTGTTTCTCTTTCCTAGGCGCCTAAGGGGGAGAAATTGTCGAAAGTGGGTCTTAGTCAAATTAATTTGTGAGATGCAAATTAAAAGATAACTTTATGATTAAAGTGAGGGTGAGTGAAGAGACACCAAATCTCAGCCACCCATCTGATCTAATCTCAACCGTTAGATTAGAAAAGTTTTCACCTTCCCTCATGAGGTTGATTAAGGCAAGTGGGCGCACCCATTCTTGGGTAAGTTGAAGCAGCAACAGTCTTGTTGAGAGAGCAAGAGACTCTTGGTGAGATTCCATGAGGTTCTTGGTGAGATGCCAAGAACAAGGAAGTTGAAGCATTCTTGTTGAGAGAACAAGAGGAGCTGAAGCATTCTTGTTGAGAGAACAGGAGGAGTTGAAGCATTCTTGTTGAGAGAACAAGAGAGAGCAAGAGAGAGGTCGAGCTGAAGAAAAGAGACAGCAGCTGGAATTTCTGGGAGTATTGGCATGCATTCCAAGGCTGTCAAACAACATTGAGTGGCACAGAAATTGAGTCTTAGCAGAGTTTTGGCACAAATTTCGAGACAGTCTGTACAACATTAATTGTCGTATAGTTGTACGAATTTCTGGTTCAGAAATTGAGGAGCAAAGCTACAGGAATGTCCATATAAGTTTGTGTAAATATCTGAAGATGAATATGCTGTAAAAGAATTTCTCAGAAGCTCATAAATAATACAAAGCCCTCTCTAACTGGTTTTCCCCTTGTGGGTTTTTCCAGGGTCGAAGTTAGACCGAAAATCTTTGTGTCTATATTTTTTGAGTTTTGCATATTGCTGATATTTTATTTCTGCGTTGAAAATGATGTTCAGAATCCTCATGTTTCAGTTCTGAAATTTATTTTCTGTTAAGTTTTTATATGCTGAAACACCACTAAGTCATATGTTGAAACACCGCTGTGAGTATATGCTGAAACACAGTGTTGAGTCATATGCTGAAACACCGTTGTGAGTATATGCTGAAACACAGTGCTGAGTCATATGCTGAAACACCGCTGTGAGTATATGCTGAAACACAGTGCTGAGTCATATGTTGAAACACCGCTGTGAGTATATGATGAAACACAGTGCTGTAACAGATGCTGAAACATAGTGTTGTAATAGATGTTGAAAGACAGTGCTGTAACAGATGTTGAAACACAGTGTTGTAACAGATGCTGAAACACAGTGCTGAGTCATATGTTGAAACACCACTGTGAGTATATGCTGAAACAAAGGGCTGTAACATATGTTGAAACAGTGCTGAAACTGAGTTTGGCATTTAAATTTGACTGAAAAATCAGTGAGACTGAAACTGGGTTGGGATTTTGAAAAATTAACATGGTATTAGAGCTGAGTTGAAGAGAGGTAGAAATTTCAGCAAACAGAAAGTAGGGACAGCAGTCACTTCACAGGGCAGATTTTTGAATTTGTGATTTTCAGCAGAAAGAGGGTCATGGCTACTGGTTTGAGGGTTGAAGACAGACTTGATGGGGCAACAAATTTTGGTGCCTGGAAGGAGAGGATGATCTTGCTTTTGCAAGAGAATGAGTTGTGGGACATTGTGGAGAATACCACTACTCATCTTGTTGTGGTACCTACTGATGCTACTCTTCTTGCAGCCTATAATAAGAAGAGTATCAAGGCTAAGAGATATATTCTTGATGCCATCAAGGATCATTTGATTCCTCACGTGATGGGGAA
Source organism: Picea engelmannii (assembly GCA_009831015.1). Lineage (NCBI taxonomy): Eukaryota > Viridiplantae > Streptophyta > Pinopsida > Pinales > Pinaceae > Picea > Picea engelmannii. The sequence goes on from ML788411.1 coordinate 51,352, forward strand.
AACACATGCCTATGAGATGTGGGAGTCTTTGACTAAATTGTACCAGAGTACAAATGAGAACCGGAAGATGGTTTTGAGGGAAAAACTAAAGAGCATAAAAATGACTAAGGTTGAAAATGTGGTCACATACCTTACTAGATTGACTCAGGTGAGGGATGAGCTTGGAGCTGTGGGGGAAGCCATAGCTGACAGTGATCTTGTGAGAACAACATTGAATGGTGTTTCCAAACAATGCGCTGTTTTTGTGGAGGGCATTGTTGCTAGGGAGAAGCTTCCCGGTTGGGAACGTATTTGGGATGACTTTGTTCAGGAGGAGACCCAGAGAGGTTATGTACATGGCAGTTCATCTACTCGTCATGAGGAGGAGAATGTGTCTCTTGCTACCACTAGCAAGAAGAAGTTCAGAAAGGGTCCAAAGGGAGGACAGAAGCCCAAGGGTGAAGGGAAGAAAGATATGAGCAAAGTCAAGTTCTTTTCTTGCCATAAGTTTGGGCACTATGTAGGACAGTGTCCAAACAAGAAGAAGAAACAAATAGCAGCTTCAGCAGAGGTGGAAGAGTTTTCCACCAAGTTTGACAAGGAATTTTCCTTGATTGCATGTCTATCCTCGAGGACCACTACTCCCGATAATTGATATATTTATAGTGGTGCCTCTCGCCATATGACATCAGTTCGTGAGCACTTGACAGATATTACTCAGTGTGGAGATGTAGAGGTAGTGTTTGGAGATGACCGGGAGATCAAGGTGGCTAGTTGTGGGACCGTATCATTTTGGAGGGAGTCTTTGCCTCCCATGAATTTGACAGAGGTTCTTTATGTTCTGATCTTGAAGAAGAACTTAGTTTCAGTTTCTACTATTGAGGAAAAGGACTATGAGGTCTTGTTCCATGATGGGCAGGTGCTTCTTTTCCCCAGAGGGTCTAGCATCACTTCAGCCAAAATTATTGGTACTAGACATGAGAGATTGTACAAGTTTTTGTTCCAGCCAGTGCGAGCATTGATTCATTCTACCAGCAGCAGCAGTGACCTATGTGAGATATGGCACAGGAGGATGGCACATTTGCACCATGGGGCTTTGCAGGTTCTGAGGGAGATGGTGACGGGAGTTCCAGATTTCAGTTTAGAGCACCATGAGTTTTGCAAGGGGTGTACCTTGGGAAAGTACACCAAGACTTCTTTTTCGAGCAATGACAGTAGAGCAGCAGGGATACTTGATCTTATACATTCAGATGTATGTGGCCCGATGTCTTCGGCATCGTTGACTGGATCCCTATACTATGTTGTATTCATTGATGAATTCTCTTGGAAGTCCTTGATTTTCTTCATGAAGAACAAAGGACAGGTCTTCAATCAATTCCAAGAGTTCAAATCTCTTGTGGAGAACCAGACAGGGAAGAAAATCAGAGTCCTGAGATCGGACAATGGGGGTGAGTATACCTCCAAGGAGTTTATGGATTTCTGTGCAGGAGAGGGCATCAGGAGGGAGTTGACTGTTCCTTACAAACCACAGCAGAATGGGGTTGCTGAGAGGAAGAACAGGGCCATTTTTGGGGCTGTGAGAGCCATGCTACATGATCAGGGGCTGCCACTATTTCTATGGGCTGAGGCATGCTACACTGTAGTTTATCTGCAGAACATGAGTCCTCACAAGGCTGTGGGAAGCATGACTCCTGAGGAGGCTTTCTCTAGGAAGAAGCCTGAGGTGGGGCACTTTCATATTTTTGGGTGCATCACATATTCATATGTCCCTTCTGAGAAGAGGACAAAGCTAGAGCCCATGGCAGAGAGAGGGATCTTTGTTGGGTACAGTGAGACTTCAAAGGCTTTCCGTATTTACCTTCCTTCCTTAAGGAAGACTG
>ML788411.1:54391-121522 GCA_009831015.1 Picea engelmannii
TTGAGTCACAGTTTGTGGATTCCACTTTGTATCGTCAGTTGATCGGGTCATTGATGTATTTGGTCAATACCAGGCTAGATATTTGTTTTGCTGTCAACATTCTCAGTCAGTTCATGGTGGATCCGAGGAGAGTGCACTGGGTGGTAGCAAAAAATGTGCTCAGGTATATTTGTGGTACGGTAGATTATGGTCTAGACTATCATAGAGGAGATGGAGTTCGTCTGGTTGGCTATACAGACTCAGATTGGGCAGGATGTGTCAGTGAAAGGAAAAGCACTTCAGGGTGTTGCTTTGGATTGGGATCAGCAGTTGTGTCTTGGTTCAGTCGGAAGCAGAAGTCAGTGGCTTTGAGTTCGGCAGAGGCTGAGTATATGGCAGCTAGTCAGGCTAGTTGTGAGGCCCTTTGGCTTCGCAAGATGCTAGTGGGATTGTTCGGTGTGCAGTTGAGGCCTACCGTGATTTACTATGATAATCAGAGTTGCATTAAACTCTCGAAGAATCCAGTTTTTCATGACTAGTCTAAGCATATCGAGATTCGGTATCACTTCATCCATGATTATGTTCAGAGAGAAGCTGTGGAGCTACAATACATATCTACTAAGGAGCAGGTTGCAGACATACTCACCAAGGCATTGAACATGGGCAAGTTTGTATTTTTCAGGGACAAGCTTGGAGTGGTGAGTAACACTTTCCTCGGTATGAGGGAGTTTTAAATTTTTAATTAAAATAAAGTACCAAGGCAAGTGTTTCTCTTTCCTAGGCGCCTAAGGGGGAGAAATTGCCAAAAGTGGGTCTTAGTCAAATTAATTTGTGAGATGCAAATTAAAAGATAAATTTATGATTAAAGTGAGGGTGAGTGAAGAGACACCAAATCTTAGCCACCCATCTGATCTAATCTCAACCGTTAGATTAGAAAACTCCTCACCTTCCCTCATGAGGTTGATTAAGGCAAGTGGGCACACCCATTCTTGGGTAAGTTGAAGCAGCAACAGTCTTGTTGAGAGAGCAAGAGACTCTTGGTGAGATGCCATGAGGTTCTTGGTGAGATACCAAGAACAAGGAAGTTGAAGCATTCTTGTTGAGAGAACAAGAGGAGCTGAAGCATTCTTGTTGAGAGAACAAGAGAGAGCAAGAGAGAGGTTGAGCTGAAGAAAAGAGATAGCAGCTATAATTTCTGGGAGTATTGGCATGCATTCCAAGGCTGTCGGACAACATTGAGTGGCACAAAAATTGAGTCTTAGCAGAGTTTTGGCACAAATTTCGAGACAGTCCATACAACATTAATTGTCGTACAGTTGTATGAATTTCTGGTTCAGAAATTGAGGAGCAAAGCTACAGGAATGTCCAGATAAGTTTGTGTAAATATCTGAAGATGAATATGCTATAAAAGAATTTCTGAGAAGCTCATAAATAATACAAAGCCCTCTATAACTGGTTTTCCCCTTGTGGGTTTTTCCAGGGTCGAAGTTAGACTGAAAATCTTTGTGTTTATATTTTCTGAGTTTTGCATATTACTGATATTTTATTTCTGCGTTGAAAATGATGTTCAGAATCCTCATGTTTCAGTTCTGAAATTTATTTTCTGTTAAGTTTTTATATGCTAAAAAACCACTGAGTCATATGTTGAAACACCACTGTGAGTATATGCTGAAACACAGTGCTGATTCATATGTTGAAACACCATTGTGAGTATATGCTGAAACACAGTGCTGTAATAGATGTTGAAACACAGTGTTGTAATAGATGCTGAAACACAGTGTTGTAACAGATGCTGAAACATAGTGTTGTAACAGATGCTGAAACACAGTGCTGAGTCATATGTTGAAACACCACTATGAGTATATGCTGAAACACAGGGCTGTAACATATGCTGAAACAGTGCTGAAACTGAGTTTGGCATTTAAATTTGACTGAAAAATCAGCGAGACTGAAACTGGGTTGGGATTTTGAAAAATTAACAACTGCTACCTAAGTTTGGTTACATTCAAGGCTAGGAGTGAAACTCCCAGATCACTCTTGATCATCAGCTTCTAAGCACTTGATATTCTCCTGTTTTTCCAATCATCTCCAAAAGATTCGTAGTAACTCCTAGCGTTTCAGATTCTAAAATGATCCCCCAGTGCTAAGTTGTCCTGCCATGTGTGCTTGTTGACAATGCTCATGCATCACTATGTTTTATGAATAGTTACAACACGTAGTCACTCAAATTACTAGAATACTGTAACTAAGCTATGTATCAGGGTAACCTTTGTAATGGGAATAAAACACATGGTATAAGTATTGATCATTGTTGGAAAGTGATATGTCTAATCTCTAGTAATCATGATGGTTAAGTAAAAGTCATAGCACATGTTATTACAGTAATAAATGAATACATGTAATTAACTCCATAACACTTGTTCAGCTTAATCTAATCTCCTTATTGGAACATAACCTATAAGCTTGATTAGGTTATATGCCTAATATTTACATAACTCTAATTACTCCGACTCCATGGGAATCATACTACCTCAACGATATTACTAGTATGACCTTAACTAGGTTATGTACTAATAGGGTATCAAAGCTTATAGTACTCATTATCCAAGTAATCATAGCTATCAATTATGGTAGTACTGCTACTAATCAAGAAGGGCATGTAGAATAGCTAGCATGTTAACATAGTGTGATTTGAGTAGAATGTTACTACTATACCAATATGAACATAAGGTATGAGCTTCACCCTATAGATATGATATGCTTATCAGCTTAACTAATGAACAATATTGAGTATTCATAATAAAAAATACCATTTCTCTAGCTAACAAAGAGCTATATTATGGAGATACAGTTACCCCATGAGCACTAATGATACTTGTACCTTATGGAAGCTTAGAACACCTAATATGATAACATGGGTTTCAACTTCCATTACTCGTACTTGTTATACTATGAGCTTTCAGATAGCTCCATAACTATGTCCTTACTACTATGATACCAATATTAACCTAAGTAATCGATGTACAATTTGCTTGAATGTTACTCTTATCAATATTAACACCATTGCTTTAACTCTTACTATCATACAAGAGCTATGATAAATAAGCACACTACCTCTAAGAAGTAAATAGAAAACACACTTACTGTATAGAAACATCATAGAACACTAGTAACAATGAGCTTACATAGAATAGAGATCCATGTAATTTACATAATAAGTGGAATCATTACACAAGTACAGTTAGTTATGAAGTTGTAATCAATACCATTAGTTACAGTTTTTACATAATAAAGCATGCTAGGATTTATCATCAATACTTACACTACTTACTCAATGTAATCTACATTTCCTATTGAATATGTAGTTACTTATTATCCACTAACAAGACTAGCTTATACATGGTGTTCAAAGTTGCATAAATAGTGATATACCTTTTTTTCAATAGCTTGCATCATATTACTATGAGTAACCCATTACGGACATCAACTAGATTATATGGGTTACTACTATTTATGAAACAACTTGCTTAACCTCTATACATTAGCTATGGTGATCTATTACCCTTTGTATTTACACTAATATGGCACTGATACTAGTTACAGATTGCATGGTATTCTCTCTGACTTATTTTCTCCATAATGTGAAAATCTTTACTGTATGAGCATATCATAGATATGGGAATATAAGGAAATGATCAATGCAGATATGAGGCAAATCAAAGAGATCAACAAGGATAAGAGATATGAGCTTTGTTGTGACAAGGGTGAATCTTGTTTCCATAACTATTACCATTGAATAGTATTAACTATGCATAATACTAGTATTCCTTAAAGGGTTACTATGTTAACTCTAAACATAGGTCAATACTAGTCACATTAACCATATAGAAAGGTTGTATATCCTTATCATGTTGAGTCATAAGGGTCTATAATACTGATCTCTTATTTATTAGGGATAGTTATAACTAAGAAGAATGTGAATCCTTATATGATATCCATGGAGTTATAATCTTGAATATGTGTAATAGTGAGAACATAGCATATCAATATGATTACAGTATTGAACTAATCTTTACACTAAGCTTAAGCTCTTGTATTAGTGTAATCAAATCATTAAACCAAGAGAGCATAGAGATACAACAAATGTAATCAGTGTTACTTATTAGGTAAATAGTGATGATCCAACAGTAGATGTGATAGACCAATATCACTCTGCATCATACTTGAATATGGATATTGACGCAGACCCCCAACCTTAGGGATAAGGTCCGCACATGATCACTCTTTTTCTGCCCTTTGGGTCTAACTGACTCTTTGATCCCTTTTCGGGAAATCAAACCCACCTACGATGGTGTCACCATAGGTCCTTATGAATTGAGCCCACGTACACAAATGCTAAGAACCAATTCAAATTCTCCGATCCACTATGTGGTCACGTCCTTCACTATTTCAGAACTTCAGATATCGTGACTTCGTGACTCCTATTACCGAGTGTCTCGACTCTTCGACTTCCGAAACACGAATTGTCGATTTGCCGAAATGTAGGCCTCGTTATCCTCCAGACTTATATCGTGTTTCACGATTTTGGGAATCCTGGAACAAATAGCCTGACCTCCTATTCCCCGAAATGCCGAAATGCTGAATTTCGACACGTTTCCTAGTGCTAGCCCCATAATGGAACTTTTTTCCTTTTCGGGGTTTTGGACTTCGCGATTTCAGGAATCCTGATGCTAAGCTTTCGGTTATCCAACCCACGAACTCCCGAAATGGTCAACAAATTTGACTTCGCTTGTTGACAAGTACACCACCTATCCACTCTGTTGTCCTCTATCTTTGGACATGAATTCTTCTACCCCCTCAAACCTCCAAACTCTGAAATGAAAGTTCACGAGAAATCCGACGACCCTCGTTGGCTTGGATCTACAGCCCTATCTCTCCTGAGATTATATTTTGGAAAACAATCTCCATAACTCCCCTTACTCCTCTGCAAGATCCAACGTCTCTCGAAACTTCGCAACTTATCCACAGAGAATTTTGACCACCTAATCCTCCTCTTGAGAATTTCTATGAAACAGACAAATGTTCTTTCGCCAGAACTTAACCTCTGTGAAAAAAATTTACTCTGTCTCCCTTCAAACAGGTTTAATTTCTACCTTCCTTTGAACAGTTCACAAGCACTAATTCTCCTGATCTTCTTTCACAACTTTGAGTCTTAAAAAAAAAACTCCTGCACACACTCCTTGTGGCAACCCTTCAAATACTTCTAAGTATTTGATTTCTTTGACCCTGTGCACTCCTCTTGCGACAATAGTCCTTCAACCCTTCTCTCTATTGACAAATTCTGAACTTTCTACTAGCCTGTGCACACCTTGCACGGCTTCTGTGCCTAATTTGAACTTCTGCAGAAGATGAGAACAATGGTATCCCTCTTGAGCTTTTCAGAGATGAACTCTGAACCCGTCGATGCACTCCTTGCAGATGTTTCACTGCACTCCTTGCAGGAACTCTTGCTCAGATAGAGAAACAATTGAAACTCATTCCCTTACTCTCTCAGACTTCAAATACTGAAATCATACATACATAGCATAAAAGAAAATGTACAACAGAAAGAGTAAAACAACCATGAACATAACATTCAACATGCATACATAGAAAGTATGAGAACACCCTGAGTCTGAATCAAAGCTTCATATATTAATCTCAGAACTTTTGTACATGGGTTCTTCTACACAGCTCTTTGCTTCTTATCCTCTATGCTCTATGCTCTATTCTCAATTGACAATGTTAATGTTACAAATGATACAAGATGAGGGTGTCTATAGTCGGTTTTCCCTCCTATGCTCTAAACTATCTAATCTAGAATTTAATTCTACCTACTTACATTAACTACTTATAAATGCCTCTACACCTTACAGCTGAGAGAAGATCGCTCAAGATCTATTTACTACATGGAAGTACGCACTCTCTTAACTATTACATTAATGTTTCAAAACATTTTAAAAATGTGCGTTGGTGCTTTCCAGTTGTCTTCCATCTTTGCACTTGCTTGCTGTTGGTGACGCTTGTGATGGTCCTGCATCATACTCCCTTTCTTGAAAAATTTCATGAACTCCTGTTCATGAGCTCTTGCACATTCTGCCCATGTTTTTGAATGTCTACTTCATTCTCCCAGCTGGCATCTTCAACTGGATGTCCCTTCCATTTGACCAAGTATTCGAGATACTCTTTTCTCCTGGTCCTCTTGCTGACTCTCTTGTCAAGTATTCTCTCCATCTGTAGCTTTTCAGCTATATCCATTTGTTTATCCCACTAAACCTCTGTCTATTCACTATCTTCTCCTTCTTCTTCAGCTTTGCAGGGGTAAAAATCTAAGATGTTGAATATTGGTGAAATTCTGATCCCATCGGGTAATTCGATCTCATACACATTTGCCCCAAATTTCCTGAAGATCTTGCATGGTCCAATCTTCTTCATTTTCAGTTTGTTATATGTTCCCCTTGAAACCTTTCCTTCCTCAGATGTGCAAGAATCAAATCACCAACTTCAAACTGAAGTTGTCGCCTGTGTTGATATACTCTATGCTTATACTCTCAGTACGAGTTGTGCATACTCTCAGTTCGAGTTGTGCAATTGTTCCTTCACTTGGCTGTGAAGTTCTTTCATTGCCTCTGCAAAATCTTTTGCACTATCACTCCTAGTTTCATTCTGTTCTGAATCTTTCAATTTATAAAATCCCCTAGGTTGCATTCCATAAACAACCTAAAATGGACTCTTCCCCGTGCTTATATTGATCGAATCATTGTAAGCGAATTCTGTCTGTGGTAGAATGTGATCCCACTGACTGTGGTGTTCAGTCACTAGTCTCCTTAGTAAATCTCCCAAGCTCCTGTTCACAATTTATGTTTGCCCATCCATCTGAGGATGATAAGCTGAGCTAAAACAAAAACTTGTCCCCAGCTTTTTCCATAAATTCCTCTAGAAATCTCCCATGAACTTGGTGTCTCAATCTGAAATGATGCTCCTTGGTAAGCCGTGAAGTCTGACAACTTCTTTGAAAAACAGGTTCACAATGTGAGTTGCATCACTAGTTTTCTGACATGGTATAAAGTGTGCCATTTTTGAAAATATGTCCACTACCACAAAGATTGAATCAAACCCTCTTTGTGTTTTTGACAATCCCAACACAAAATCCATGCTTACTTCATCCCAAAGCCTCTCTGGTATGGGTAACAGTTGATATAACCCTGTGTTCTGTTTCCTTCCTTTTGTGTGCTGACAAATTCTGGATCTGTCCAAGAATCTTTTGACATATTCTCTCATTCCTGGCCAAAAATATGAGCCATTCAACTTCAAGAACGTTTTATCATGACCGAAATGCCCGACCAATCCTCCACTGTGTTTCTCCTTCAACAGATTCTCCCTCATGGAGCATTTTGGAATACACATTTGATTTCCTCTGAATAATAATCCATCCTGGATCATATATTCAGCCCATTGACTTCTATCCCTGAGAACTGGATTCTCAGATGCCTCGTACACCTCTTTGAAATCTGGATCATCCTTGTACATATCCTTGAGGTTATCAAAACCCAAAGTTTTGACTCTGAACTCCTGCACCAGTAAACATTTCCTGCTCAAAGCATCAACAACTTTTTTAGCAGTTCCTGAAATATGCTTGATTACAAAAGTAAAATTCTACATGTATTCAACCCATTTTGCATGCTTCTGGTTCAATTTTTCCTGTTGAGTTACAAATTGTAAGGCATGATTATCACTATACAAAATGAACTCTTTAGGGATCAAGTAGTGCCTCCACTTTTTCAGTGCTTGTATGACCGCATAAAACTCTTTTTCACACATGGAGTACTTAACCTTTGACTCATTTAGTTTCTCACTGAAGTATGCAACTGGCCTGTCATCTTGACTCAAAACCGCTCCAATTATGAATCCACTAGCATCACACCTGACCTAAAACGTCTTACTGAAATATGGCAACACCAGAATTGGTTGTTCAGTAATATTCCTCTTTATCAAATTGAATATTTTCTCTACTTCTTTTGTCCAGTGAAAATATTTATGTCTTTTCTTCACTGTGTCCATCATTGGTGCGCTAATTCCACTGAAATTCTTGATGAATTTTTTGTAGAAACTAGCCAATCCATGAAAAATTCGAACTTCAAAATGGCTCTTTGGCGATGGCCAATTCTTAATCACCTCCACTTTATCTGGATCCATCTTTAACTTATCTGTAGAAATAAAAAACCCCAAATAAATGGGCTCTATCTTCATGAATGAGGATTTCTTCATATTTATCAGCAGCTGTTGGCAGCCAATTCACATTTTTCATTGTCTTATAAGCTGCCTACACCAATGTTTCGCAAACATCGATTTTTTGTCACAATTTTCAAATGAACGACACTTTTATTCTTTGCGCCTTTTCACACGCCTATCTTCATTTTGTTTTCACGAATGTAAGCATGAAAACTTAGTCCTTCAAAGTCACATTAGAATCATTGTTTGAACTGTCGTCATCCTTCTGATTAATATGCCGTTTGTGCTTACATTTCACTTATCATTTTGCAGTTGGAAGAACTTTCGAACTATACTCATTGGACATTTTTTGATTGATTATGTGACTTGGTTTCATTAGGTTTGTGATGCTTTGGATTTACATGTTTTTTGTATTTGGCCTACTTAACCATTGGTTTCACGACAATGCATAGGCATTATGGTTAAATCTTTCACATATATATCTTTGATATGATACCTATGTTTGTGTTTACAAAACTATTGGCACGTTGGTCAAACTTTTGATATAAGCGATTACAATACATTGGCACATGGTTAATTATTTGGTTTTGGTTTCTAATTGAATATTTGATGGTTTGAAACTATGGCATAATGTTTTGATTGCATGCGTTGTTTATACACTTACCATTGTTTCATTGGTTAGCCAAGCAACATGATTTTTGAACTATGCTATAGTGGGTTGAACAGCTATGATAACCGGCGGTTGTACTTTAGCATAACTATTATGCATGGTAGAGATAACTCCACTACCCTCGCACACTTTGGCATTAACACCTGCCTCCTTACCAGGTTACCCCTGTTGATTTTTGGGCAAATCTTTGAGTTTTGAGTCCTGCGTTTACCTTGTCCAAACCCTACCCAAACCCTTGTCCACTGTATTTTCCCTCTTGGCTCCTGAAGGGCGAATTGAACCCCCATGGTGTTCACAGTCAGTTTTGGTTCTATTTTTGCCAAAGAAGACTGCTTAAGATTGCCCCTGTAATTTCCCCCAGAGTCACGTTTTTGCGTGAGCGATTCTGGGAAAATGGTTTTGAATTAGATCAAATTGTTGAAAACCCAGAACCGTTTTTAGCCTCTTTACCTTCATCGAGGGAAGTTTCCTCAAAAAATGAGTTACTACAGAGATCTAGCTCTTGTTTTACAGGTCAATTTTCAGTGGTTGGAACATGCATTTGGATCTGTGTGCATTTGATGAAATTTCTATGAATTCTCCAGACCTGGGCCACAGCTCCTCTCTTACTCATCCAGCCATGCATCTTTGCCCCTTGTTGAACCCTTGATCAATTCAAAGGGTATTCAACTAGTCTGCCATCAAATTTTTACATCTACAGGACATGTGGTTTTTTAAAAGAGGAAAAACATATAAGAAACTACAGCCACCATGATTCGATTTGATTGCACAATGGCTGGTATGATTTTGCTTAATTTTAGCATGATTCTGCCTTTCTTAAATAAGCATAAACAAATTTGTTTGCTCAGAAATAGTTTTTCTTTGATAGATTTAAAAACGATTTTGTTATGATCGAATCACCAAGAACGATTTTGTTTTAATTGTGTTTGCATTAAATTGGTACAAAAGATTTGATTGCTGGATCGATTACAACCCTGTTTTGATTAAATTGATTTAATATGATTTGGTTGTTTTTGAATTGATATAAATGATTTTGTTTGCGTTCAATTATTATCAAAGAATGGTTTAATAAATACAATGTAATCTGTTAGTTTTGGATTCAAAAATGATTCTGATTTTGGATTGACATAAATGATTGGGTCTGTATTTGAAATCGTACCAAAGATTTGTTTAATAATCGATTTAGATTGAAATGGATTCAATTATGATTTCATTTGTTTGCATCAAAGTTTTGGTTTGTTTTGGCATGAATAATTCACTTTATTTTAAATTAGTAATTAAATATTTGTTTGATAGGACGAATGTATTTCTGTTATCATTTGGATTAGAACGATTCTATTTGCAGATATGACCAGCTACAAAATCGGTTGATTCTTCTAGCTAGTCATAAAAGTTGGATTTTTTTTTATGATTTTACAACTGAAACTGTCTAAACTTGTTTATTCTTGTATATCCACAGGTACATACGAATTTAATGGGAAAATGGGCATGCTATGACAGAGAGAACATACTTTTGTTACATAGATCTGGTTTAAGTTGTTAGCTTTAGTCAGATTTGGGAGATATTTTCCCAGATTTTTGTAAACTGATTTGATAATTCCCACAGGGATGTTTTACCCTGTGGGAAGTATTTAAATACCTCTTATTTTTTGTAATAATGATCATCCTCTCTTGTGGGAGAACCAGGATAATGGATATCTAATAGAGACTGAGACAAAAATTGATGTTTTTCTACAGCTTTAGCTTTCATAATATCAATCTTTTGTTTCATGTTTATGCTATCAATTTGCATTTGATTAATGACTACTTTAGCTATATTAGTCTTTTGCAAATGATATGAATTAATTAATGTGATTCATATATCATTTCTTCCAATATTTAAAAACATAGCAATTACTTGATTCAGTTTATGAATGATAGATTTCTCTTCTTCATCAATTGGATTATTCTGTATAAGTCTTTGCATAACATGTTTACCTAATTGTGGAGATTTATAAATAATATAATTGTTATGATTTTTATGTCTTGTTTGTCCTGTAAACAAAATTAAAGAACATCACAACAATCATTTACGAGAAGCTTCTGGATTATTTGGTGCGAGTTTCCTTCCTTTGATCTGCTAGTACAGTCATCATACATAGGGCAAATCTGGAGCGTATTTCCAGGTTAGTTTGTGATTATTTTTGTTGAATTGATTAGATATACTTGTAGTATAGATTAGTAATTAGTCTAGCTAGTTTTCTGTTTTGTTTCTGTTCATATAAAATTATAAAAGCAATAAAAATATCTTTTATTGTCTTAGGGAAGAATGCAAACGAGTTTTTCAGGTTTTAATTAAATCTGTAAATTGTCAATATTGTACATTTTGTGAATAAGTTATATTGCAGTTAGTAGTTAGATAGATAGTTAATTAGAGTTAGTATAGTAGTAATTAGTAGATTATATATATAGTTAGATTAGTTTAGTTTGTTTTAATAATTAGTTTAGTTTAGTTTGTTTAGTGATTAGTTTTAGTTAGATTAGTTTATTAGTTAGTTTTATTTATTGTTAGTTAGTTTAGTTTGTTTTATTTAGTTTTAGTTAGATTAGTTAGTTTAGATTAGTTTTCTTTTATTTTATTAGGACCTTAGATTGGCTAACGGAGCCGCTAAACCCGTCAGGGTGGTTCATCCCAAATGACTTGGGTTATTAGACAACCCCGGACCGGTTCCACTCTCTCAGTTGACGGACGGTTGATTTTGCCCGTCAACAACAACTTCTCTTGCTATAGCCTCTGCATCACTGTAGCTAAATGTTTCAGATGTTCTGCCTCTGTTTTACTGAAAATTAGTATGTCATCAAGATACACAATGACAAATTTTCCAATGAAATCCTTCAAGACTTCATTCATCAATATCATGAAAGTACTAGGTGTGTTTGTTAAGCCAAACAGTATAACAAGCCATTCATACAGCCCTTCATTCATCTTGAATGTTGTCTTCCATTCATCACATTCTCTCATATGAATCTGATGATATCCACTCTTCAAATCAATCTTCGAAAAAAAATTCGCTCCACTCAAGCAATCCATCAAATCATCCATTCTTGGCAATGGAAATCTATACCTGATGGTAATCTTGTTAATTTCCCTTGAGTCTGTACACATTCTCCAGCTTCCATATTTTTTTGGACTAAGCAACGTTGGAACAACGCATGGACTCAAGCTTTCTCTAATCAATCCTTTGTCCATTAAGTCTTGGACTTGCCTTTTGACCTCCTCATTCTCCTGCGGCGTCAATCTGTACTCTGCTTTGTTTGGTAAACTAGCTCCAGGTATAAGATCAATGTGATGACTTATACTTCTGATCGGTGGCAACGAACGAGGTAGTTCGTCCACTACTATATCAGCAAATTCCTCCAGTAACTTATGGATTTCCTCTGGTAAATCATCCACCCTCGTATTGGTTAAAACAATTCTAGGCTTTCTAACCAAGATGAATTGTGGATCTTTCTTCTTCTTAACCTCCTTAAGAAGTTCCTTCCCACTCATGAGAAGTACAGTGTTTCTTACTTCAGGTTTCACCTCTTTGTCCTTTATCGGCAAAAACATGTGAGTTCTCCCATTCTTCTCTAGGGTGTATGTGTTATTTTTCCCATCATGAACCACATTCTTTTCATATTTCCATGGTCTACCCAACAATAGATGACAAACATCCATGGGAATGACATCACACAATATCTTATCATTATATCCTCCTATTTTAAACTCAACTAAACATTGTTTAGTGACATTTACCTGATGTCCTTTTTGTAGCCATGAAACTCTGTATGGACTTGGATGTCCAATAGTCTCCAACTCCAGCTTTTCTACCATCTTCGTAGAAACGAGATTGTATGTGCTACCACTGTCCACGATGACCTTGCATACCCTGTCTTTGGTCTTGCAAGTAGTCCGAAAAACACTGTTCCTTTTCACTGGATTCTCTGCCTCCTTTTCTGGCATTAAGAGAACCTTCCTCATCACCAGTGATCTTCCGCCTTCAGCATATTCTGTCTCAACATTCCATCTTTGTGCTTCGGCAATGTAAGTCTCACCACCTTCTTTCTTCTTATCTGGACATTCATAAGACTTATGTCCATTCTTTCCACACGTGAAGCATTTTACTATTCCACCTCTGCCTCTTCCTCTTCCTCTAGCGTGAGGAAAAGTGTTGTTATCAGCATACTGTCCTCCCTACAAGCTTCCACCTCTCTCAGTTTGAGGTTGAGGTTTCTTCCACTCTTCCTTAGGCTTCTGATTCCTATCTTGGACAACTTTATTTCCTCTAGGCTGACTTCTGCCTTGGCCTCTTTGACCCTTCTTTCGGCTCAGCTTCTCTTCAGCCTTTAGATCCATCTGATAAGCATCTTCCACCGTTCGGATGGTCATCATGCTCATCTCATCCTGAATGTCATATCTCAAACCATTCATATACCTGGAAACCCTTTCATCATTGCCTTCCCAATGACCTACTCTGATGTTCAGCCTATAGAATTCTTCAATGTACTCCTTCACTGACATCAACTTCTGCCTCAAATTCTACATTCTTCAAAATAGAGTAATTTGATAATCCTTGGGTATGAATTTCACCTTCATCTTTGCGACCATTATATCCCAACTCTTGATTTTATGCTTGCCTTTGCAACGTCTGTCAGCTTGTAGTTCATCCCACCACAATGTTGCATGTCCTTTAAGTCTTGTGACAACATGTTTGACCTTTTTGTCCTCCTATACATCTTCATAGTCAAAATACGTGTCCAGAGCTCTAATCCAGTCTAAAAGCTCTTCAACATCCAAGTTTCCCTCATATACTGGAATGTCCATTTTTTCTCTAGCACCCATCCTTGCAACAACCCTGAGTAGGTGCTCATTTGCTGCATCCTCTACTACAACTTGTTCTCCTCCATGTTTGGCTTCATCTTCACTTTCAGACTCACTGATATCTCCAGCACCCATCGTGCGCCTCTGTGCTAATTCCATGGCATCCAACCTAGCACGCATTTCACGCATCTCTCTTGCCCCTGGTGGATCAGGTAATTGCCTGCCCCTTCTTCTTGGAATTTCCCTTTCCTCTGGTGGATCGGGTGTTTGTCTTTCTCTTCTTCTCGGTGGCATGGCTGTAAAATTCCTCCTTTCCCTACTACAGAAAGAAAAGAAATTTTTCCTACGCTCTGATACCAGAATGATGCAGACCCCCAAACCTCGGGCGAAGGTCCATGTAGGATCACTCTTTTTCTTCCCTTTGAGTCTAAATGACTCTTTGATCCCTTTTCAGGAAATCAAACCCACCTACGATGGTGTCACCACAGGTCCTTATGAATTGAGCCTGCGTACACAAATGTTAAGCACCAATTCAAATTCTCTGATCCACTATGTGGTCACATCCTTCACTATTTCAGAACTTCGGATATCGTGACTTCGTGACTCCTGTTACCAAGTGTCTTGACTCTTCAACTTCTGAAACCCGAATTGTCGATTCACTGAAATGTAGGCCTCGTTATCCTCCAGACTTATATTGCGTTTCACAATTTCGGGAAACCCAGAACAAATATCCTGACCTTCGATTCCCCGAAATGTTGAAATGTTGAATTCCGACATGTTTCCCAGTGCTGGCCCCACAACGAAACTTTTTTCCTTTTTGGGGTTTCATAGTTCGCAATTTCGCAAATCCTGATGCTAAGATTTCGGTTCTCCAACCCATGAACTCCCGAAATGGTCAACAAATTTGACTTCACTTGTGGACAAGTACACCACCTGTCCACTCTATTGTCCTCTATATTTGGACGTGAATTCTTCTGCCCCCTCAAACCTTTGAACTCCAAAATGAAAGTTCATGAGAAATCCAACGACCCTTGTTGGCTTGGATATACGGCCCTATCTCTCCTGAGCTTATATTTTGGAAAACAATCGCCATAACTCCCCTTACTCCTCTGCAAGATCCAATGGCTCTCGGGACTTTGCAACTTCTCCACAGAGAATTTCGACCACCTGATCCTCCTCTTGAGAATTTCTACGAAACAGACAAATGTTCTTTCGCCAGAACTTGACCTCTGTGAAACAAATTCACTCCGTCTCCCTTCAAACAGTTTTAATTTCTACCTTCCTTTGAACAGTTCACAAGCACTAATTCTCCTGAGCTTCTTTCACAACTTCGAATCTTAAAAAAAAAGACTCTTGCATGAACTCCTTGCGGAAACCCTTCAAATACTTCTAAGTATTTGATTTCTTCGACCCTGTGCACTCCTCTTGCGACAGTAGTCCTTCAACCCTTCTCTCTGTTGACAAGTTTTGAACTTTCTACAATCCTACGCACACATTGCACGGCTTCTATGCCTGATTTTCACTTCTGCGGAAGATGAGAACAATGGTATCCCTCCTGAGATTTTCAGAGATGAACTTTGAACCCATCGACGCACTCCTTGCAGACGTTTCACTACACTCCTTGCAGGAACTCTTTCTCAGATAGAGAAACAATTGAAACTCATTCCCTTACTGTCTCAGACTTCAAATACTTAACATGAAATCATACATACATAGCATAAAAGCAAATGTACAACAGAAAGAGTAAAACAACCATGAACATAACATTCAACATGCATACACAGAAAGTATGAGAACACCCTCAAGCTAAATCAAAGCTTCATATATTAATATCAAAACTTTTGTACATGGGTTCTTCTACATAGCTCTCTGCTTCTTCTCCTCTATGCTCTATGCTCTATGCTCAATTGACAATGTTAATGTTACAAATGATACAAGATGAGGGTGTCTATAGTCGGTTTTCCCTCCTATGCTCTAAACTGTCTAATCTAGAATTTAATTCTACCTACTTACATTAACTGCTTATAAATGCCTCTACACCTTACAGATGAGAGCGGATCGCTCAAGAACTGTTTACTACATGGAAGTATGCACTCTCTCAACTATTACATTAATGTTTCAAAACATTTTAAAAATGTGCGCTAGTTCTTTCCATCTGTCTTTCGTCTTCATGCTTGCTTGCTGCTGGCAATGCTTGCAATGCTCCTGCATCAAATATTTCTTACCTTTAATCATAACAAAGGTGATAGTTAGCTTATCAGTCTAAATACCATTACTCTTTCATCTTATCCTATTAGCTTCTAAACAGTGACATTTCAACCATAATTAAGCTACTCACAGTAGAGTGGTTATGATATCCCAGTTAGTATGTCGTTTCATTCTATCCTTAGTAATGATTGGTATGAGATTTCTTTCCCATTGTTCGATGTGTAATAATGGTATAACTATATCTATAAAATAGGGAAACATTATTGGGATTACATTATAGTTACATACGTATTACTTTTATATTAGTGTCGATCAACTTTGACTGGAATCATAGTATTGAAAGTGAACACATGTGATGTATGTGAATAGCTTAGATAGAGCCTCTATTTTTATAATAGCACGTTTAAGTGTATTGATACCACTAAGTAATATGCATAATATATGGATCTATATTGATTATACCCATAGAGGCATTATCATAGGTTTGAGCTTGAACTTACATATAAACCATATATAACACTAAGTAATGCTTACTATATACGATAACCAAGATGATATTGAAGTAATACCTAATCTATCTACAACGAACACTTACTACTTATCACTATTCCACAGTGTTGATCGGGGAAATAAGGGGAATATACACACTACTCGATAATGGTGATAGGTGAAAATAAGGGAAATAACTTATGATACAAGCATTGGAATCACATACAAGTGTAATACATGTGTTGATACTTAGTGCCATTGCTTTCTAGCAATACTCTATTTCATGATAACATGTATCTGATTATGGTAAGTATGTCTATTTCTAATCAGTGTACCTATGATATCCCATGTAGTTAATATGAGATAAGATTAATATCACAACACATATTGATTATGGTAAATAGGTAATATGATATCACCTAGTTGAACCTTAAGCTAAGTTCTTCCTGTATTACTGATATCATAGTAATGGAATGGCTTTATTCCCCTTGTATTACAGGTTAAGTTATTTCCTTTAGCTCGTATTATATACTGCCCTTTGTAGTTAGAAGTCATGTCATTTGCTTCTATTCCCTATGTTATAGACCATACAACAACCTTTAACTGTAACTAGACAAATAGGGAAGAGGTTAGTAGTATCCCTATTCAATGGACTTACTTCCTTATAGTGATCATTGTTCTAGTACCAGGATGAGATTCACAGTATGGAATATTATGGAATTAATGGGAAGTGATATCACTGGCTACTAGACAATGAGAGATTCAAACAAATGTAATCAATAGTTCATAATCATATACATTAGACTCGTATTAGTAATTTGTACTCATAGTTAGTGTTCTACTAATCCATATCCAAGTAATGGAAATCGATGGAGCTCAGTCTGTACAATGTGTGTAATAAGTTAATCACTATCATAAGTAGTACTAATACACTAGCTCTATGTGATGGATAGGTGATCATAATAGTAGTAGTAATCGTGTATTACTAATAGTTTAATTAACACTAGATTTGTGTTAATTACGTTATGAGTATTTCTTATTATGTGCTATTACATATGGTATAAGTAGTAACATGTAGATATCGAGCTTAAAGTAGAGTTTACTTCATAGTTACCCATCAT
This sequence comes from Picea engelmannii, assembly GCA_009831015.1. Classification (NCBI taxonomy): domain Eukaryota; kingdom Viridiplantae; phylum Streptophyta; class Pinopsida; order Pinales; family Pinaceae; genus Picea; species Picea engelmannii. The sequence continues at coordinate 71,970 of ML788411.1, forward strand.
GTAATGGTTCCAACAACTATAAGTAAGCATATGGTGTTAGTTATGTGATTACCTTTATCTAAAGAAGAATGTGATGTTATTGTGTCAATACTAGCTATAACTAATAGTACTCATCATGTTCACAGTGTAATCAGTGTAATATATATATATATATATATATATATATATATATATATATATATAATTCCTAGGAAATGTATATGCTACTAGTGTTGCTTAGTCAACTTCTAGATCTTTACCTGGAGATCAAATTGACACAACCACTTAACCATTTCAAGATCGTTATTCACCTTGGCCTCAACATCTATAATAGTAAGAATAGATAATCCCATTGAAAGGTTGTACTAGACATGTTTATAGAATTAGTGATGGAGTGGCTTAGTGATAGAACTACACTTGACCATCTTCTACATGCCATAACGTCCTTGACAGGGCTTGACCATGTCCATGTACAAGGACAGGCCCGAATCATTTAATGACCAAATAATTCACTATTTAATACTTGTCCACATGAATTTGGCACAAAAAGATTTTACTGCATTTAATATCAAGAGACAACAATACATATAGTAAAAAAATTTGCTAACTCATGCCAACTGATATAACAACAACAAATGCATTCATTGGAATTGATGATAGACCTATTAAATCCATTATGATGGAAGTAAAACTTAGCAAACACAAACTAATCTATACTTTATTGTTGACCTGTAATACCCTTGTTGTAGGTGTCCAAGAATATGCAGAAAGAAATGTGTTGGAATGGTCCCTTTTTAGACAGCCTGTAAACACACTTGTGAGGCATGTGTACCAACAATGATATCTAAACTGATACACAATTATGAGTTGTTTCATTCATTAATAATCTCAAATAGTTTGTAGAAAATATTTATATATCATTATATGGTTGTTATGGCACCCAAGAGGGAGGTTATATGTGTGTTATTTTCAGTGTATAACATGATAAAGATCCTCCCAGCAGCTATGTAGTCTAAAATACTAGTTGTTGTTAATCCAACCAAAAGATTTGTAATGTGACAATGCGTATTAGTGTCCCTTCTCTTTTAGAATATGATGATTTAGGTGTTGTCCTTGGCATCTAAAGGTTCTTCTATTCTACATGTTGAACCCAACTTGTTTGTCTTTTAAATCTGGAGTTGAAATGATGAATTTGTGGCTGAGAAAAGAAGGTTATCAGTGCCAAACCCACAGTCTGTTGATGAGAGAGGGACGACCCTCACAAGCCCATGATCTGCTGAGAAAAGAGAGGTACAGCTTGCTGATAGGTGGTTCGACGTCCTTCTTTAACCCACATAACTTGTAAATTCGGGCCTATCCTTGTACATGGACAGGGTCAAATATGGCTCTATCCATGTACAGGTACAGGCTTGAACCTCCTATAAATTAATAATTTATGAACACAAAAAGATGCAGACACAATAGATTAAAAACAAAAACACAACAACACCTAGACCATATAATATACAGAATTAGAGGTATCATATGTTTATCGGATGGGATGACAGGGAAAATTTGTCTTTGTCCATGTACAGGGATATGCTCGTATGTGGGCATGTCCCTGGACATGGATAGGGAAATTTTTGGCCCTATCCATGTACATGGACATGCTCGAATTTGGGCATGTCCCTGTACATGGACAGGGTCGAATATGGCCCTATCCATGTACAAGGATAGGCCTGAACCTCCTATAAATTAATAATTTATGAACACAATAGGATGCAGACACAATAGAGTAAAAACAAGGACACAACAACACCTAGACCATATCGGACACAGACAAGTAGAGGTATAATATGTTTATCGGATGGGATGATAGAGTCGAATTTGGACTTGTCCATGTACAAGGACGGGCTTGAATCCGAGCTTGTCCCATTATTGAAGAACAATAAATGTATAAACTAAATAACATCCATATAAGAGCATGATCACATTATTGATCTTCCTTTGGTTTTTTGGTTTATTTTTTTTTGGTTAAGTACCAAGTTGAGATAATGTGTGATTTGTTTCTCTCCCAGCATGGTCCATGAGACCTAGGAGTAGTTAATAAGAGCATTATCACATTATTGATCTTCCTTTTATGTTGAGGTGATAAAATATTATAAGTAAATATCATGAAAATCATGTGGACGTTTTCCCATTCAAGAAGAACTTAATTGTTGACTTTGTCTTGAAATCACCCTTGCTTGACTTATGCCCCCTTTAATTGTTGTGTGGGTTTTTGGTTTTGTGCTTGACCTAAAGAAAGTTAGCCTCCTTGACTTTGGAAGAATTTAATTTTTTACTTTGTGTTGAAACCACCCTTGCTTGATTATGCCCCCCTTAATTGTTGTGTTGGTTTTTGGTTTTGTTATTTTCTTTTTCCTAAAGAAAGTTAGTTTCCTTGACTTTGGATCCCTTCTCTTGACTTGTTTTTTTTCTTGTTGATTTTTATGATTGAACAATAAATACTTTATGTTATAAACTATTATTTTTTTAAATTATTTAATTGTGTGGCTATGACCTCTCTTCTTGGTCTTTTCCATCTTGCTGAAGATCTCTTCTTGGTTATTGTTTGGGGATTGTGGTTCTACTTGTTGGTGTCGTCCTCCTCATTTTTTTTTTGATGTCATCCTCTTTATCTCCTTGTTAATGCCACCTTGAGTATGTTGTCATTATATTCTATTGTTGGTGCCACCTGTGTATGTTGATGGTTATTCTATTGATATTTTACCCAAAAAGTTCTTCTTGGAAATGTGTTCCATGTGTCATGATGAGATATGCCCCGAGGGTTTGATCAATGATCCCTTGAAGATTTTTCTGAGCATATATTTAAGAGGATAGTAACAACATGTATAATGTTATATTTTATCTTGTTTTAGTTTTAAGTAAATTTTTTGTTAGTGATTGTTTTTGTCAATGATTGTAAAAAATATAGTTGTTCTAGTTTTTTCAATATATGTCTACGATGCTTTGAAGTTGTTATAAATGCTTAAATTCTTGTGTTATAAATTTAGTATTTCCATTTAATGTTTCTATAACTTATGAAATTTCATATTCATGAATTTTCAAAGGATAGATATTGAGGTGAGATGTTGAGACATGAGTCTCCAAACATTCCTCACAAACGCTCTTGGTTATCCCAAGAAGGAAGAAGAGGAACCCCTTCTTCGACTGAGACTTTGAGTGATCAACAATAATCTCGGCAAAGGAGATTATCAAATGAGTCTCTAAATAGATCAAATCGATAATGTGCTCAAACAAGTGTTATGGATGCAGCCTTCTTAGATAGGTTTCACATTGATACTCCTACACCTGAGAATGTAGGGAATACATCAGGACAAGAAAACATTTTTTGTAATTTTCTTTGATTTTGTATTTTTGCGTGTGTATATATGTGTGTGTGTGTGTGTGTGTGTGTGTGTGTGTGTTTTATATATTCTTTATTTTTATTTTTTTATGTTAAATTATGTCAAGATAAATGTTGTAATTACTTTCAAATGTGTGTGTAGACAATGAGTTTAATGCAAGGGAAGACAATGAAAGAGAGAGTGGCTTTCATGAATATTCTAATGTTGGTGAAAAGGGTGAAGGTGGATTTAGGAGGCGGTGTTATCAAGAAACAGAAAGATTACATGCCTACATCAAACTATCCTTCGATTGTTGGTGATGAGCTTCCCTAGGAAGGGATTACTGCAACAATGACCCTTGATCAATGCTCAGGTGTTAAAATCAGGCTGGAAAACGATTTGAGGAGCTTGGATCTCCCTCGAGAGAGTAAACAAAGTTTGGAGATTGTTTTGCATTCATTTCAAAAATTTATGGATGAATATCAAAAGATGGGGTCAACCACTGACGGTTTTATCGATTTGATGAGGAGGTTAAAGTCAGAGGTGATGGGCTCTGATAAATGGGACATAGTAAAAAATAAAGTTTCAAAAGAAAACACAAAATTTCTATGTTCAATTTCAAAGATGGGCCAAAGCAAAAGATGTTGAAGGTGCAATATTCTAAGAACCCCAACATAGCAGGACATGTATAACAGATTTTTGGCAACATATGTGAAAGTGTCGTGGAATGATGAGGTTCCACATTATTTTTCTAAACACTTTTATGCAAATTTTTTCATGGACATTTACCCTGATTATACTAGTCTACCATGCGATTATTATGGGGCTAGTAAAGGACGGGCATATGATCAAAAAGGGGCATATCGAAATTTGGCATTGTAGAAGCCGACATGACCTTTAGTATCTCGCCCAAAAGGGGATTTTTCTTCACATTCAGAGTTGTGAGCTTCATCATAGGTTGGAAAAGTGGCTAGGAATGCAATCAGGGAAAATTTGGAATCGTTTTTTTATGGTGTTGATGTTGGTTTGAACCGTCAATGAGCATAAGCCAATTCTCGAGTCATTTTTGTTTATAAAACAGATGAGGAGTTAGATACTATGTGAGTAGAAGATCTTAAGGAGTATGCAAAAAAAGTTCGTAATGGTTGGAAGGAGGTCATTCAGAATGATTAACCAAACAACGGATTGGTATGCGTTCTAGTTAGTAAATTTTTTACACATTTGAGAATAGTTTACCACTAATTCTAGATCTAGATACATATCATTGTATCTATGGAAATAATTAAGTTGTTATTGTCATTAATTGCAGTTTCGAGATATGTTAAATGAATCTCCAGTAAATAGGGGACTTGATTCCACAAGTTTAAATTTGGATGGGTTGAATCAGGTATGTGTTTTTTAATATCCACAGATGAGCAATTTAGTTGTCCAATCTCCAATATTTTGAATAAGATCAACAACATGACATTTTAATTTTGTATAAATGTGAGCACATTGAATCCTAGATTTAGTTCTTAGTTGTATTGTTCACAGATCCTTATTTCATCTCCTACTACTTGGGCAGGCTTGTCTCAATTCTCATTGGGAGAGTTTGAAGAGGATGGGAGTTCATAGGTATCATTGCATGTTGAAAACAAATTTAGTTATATATTAAAATTGCAAATTGTCATTTAAATTATTAATTTAAAAGAAGAATGTCTTAAACAATATTTAATTTATTGAATCATAGGCTGGCACATCGTAGGCATTACATGTTTCAAAATTTAAAACTACAATTTAATGTGTTAAAATCATTTAAATTTAATTTTCAAATTTTCAAATTTGAAATATGTTATATAGGGAAATGTGGAGAAGAGAGTACCTGAGAGTGTGCTAAAAAAAAATGTGGAGAAGAGAGTGCGGGAGATTGGGATTGAGGAGTAGCGCAGTCCCACCCTCACTGGCACGTTCGCTCTCACAAAGACCTTTTTTTTCCTTTGCGCCCGAAGAACTCAACGTTTCTTCTACTCCCTTATCGGGAAGTCTGCACCCCACAGGTTCTCCTCACGCGCGATCCTCTCTTCTTGCTTTCGGAGGATCAACACTCGCGTCTTCGCAGATTCGACCACCAAGCAGTACTCCTTCGGATCCCCGAGATCCGATGCATCTGTCAACTGGGACTTTTACTCTATCACGGCCTCGTGCACTTGCAACCTCGCTACTCACGAGTCTAAATAACTTCCCTCTCAGCTCCCATGGTCCAAAGTTCCGAAACACCGATATCTTCCTGTCGCGATCTCGCTTCTTCGCGCCTCGCGATTTGAATCTTCTAATACTCAGACTTTCGACCTACGAGTCCTGAGCTCGCGAGATCCTGATTCTCACCAACTTTTCTACACTTACTTCTGTGGTCCCACACGGCTCTATCGCATCTCGCTATATCACATTTTCTGTTACGTAGATTTGGAGTCTTACCTTACGAACTCCCGATATGTCGATCCACGAGTAGAAACAACGCTCCTCGCGCTCCCGATCGACGGCTTCTGCCCTCCTAAGCTTCGAACCTTTCTCCACGCTTGCACTGTAACTCTCCCAACAGCTCCGAGAGATCCCACGACCCACGGATTTTCACGAAATACCCCTTGGGGCAAATCGACAGTCTGTCCCTTCCAACCGAACCTTGCGAAATGACGAGATGCTCTTCCACAGAAGTCGTCACCCTGTGCACAAACCTACGACGCTCCTTGCAACCTTAAAGGCACAAATTTCTCCCTTGTTCTTCAATGAACTTTGAAGGCCTATCCTTCCTGAGCTTCCACAAATTCAAATCTCTTAGAAAGAAACTTTTGCACGCACCCCTTTTTGGCAACTCTTCAATCACGACTAAGTGATGAAGCCTTGATCCTGCACACTCTTGTAGTAGAAATCCTTCAGTCCTTTTTCTCAGAATCGCAACTCTGAGTCTTCGTCTAGCCTGTGCACGCCTTGCACGGCTCCAGTGCCAAATATGCACTCTTGAGAAAATGAGAGCCAAAAGATATATCTAAGTAAACCCTGCAGTCACGCACTCCTTGCGGAAAAATTCAACTGCACTCCTTGCAGGAATCTTCTGGTTCACTTAGAGAAAAAATTGAAACTCATTCACTCTTCCTTTCTGACTTTAGTTTCAAAACATGAAATCGCATGCACAACATATACAAAGAAAATGCATAACAGAAGACAAACATTCATGGGCATAACATTAACACGGAGAGAATAGACACATAACCATGGAATTGAATCAAGCTTTCTCTATTAATTCAATGTCTGTACATGGGTTTTCTATACACAGCTCTCTATTTGCTCTTCTTTCTCTCCTGCTTCAATAATCTGATTTATTTTACAATGTACAAAGGAGGGTGTCTATATCCGTTTTCTCTCTCGAACTCTAAAGCTATCAAATCTACAATTAACTATTCTATCTACCAACATTAAATCTATTAAATGCCTCATCTACCTAAGGATGAGAGCTTATCCACTCAAGGTCCATTACATTACAAGTGCACTTCTCTATAAATGACTTCATTAAAGAGCGACGCAACAACTTTCCAAAGTATTTCAAAATGTGTGCTGGCTTATCCAGCTGTCTTCCGCTCGATGTGATGGCTCGCTTGATGGGTTGTCGATGCTCCTGCATCATACTCCTCGGCTTGAAAATATTCATGGGCTCCTATCCATGAGCTCTTTCACGGTCCGTCCATGCTTCTGTATTACTGCCTCTATCTCCCAGCTGGCATCTTCCACTGGGTGATTCTTCCACTTTACCAGGTACTCGAAATATTGTTTTCTTCTGGTCTTCTTTCCCACTCGCTTGTCCAGTATGCACTCCATTTGCGGCTTTTCTGCAATCGACATTTGTTTCGTCCACTGGATCACTGGTTCCTCAGTTCCAGTCTCTGCTTCTCCAGCCCTGTATGGGTATAAATCTGCGATATTAAATATTGGAGATATCCCAATGCCATCCGGAAACTCAATCTCATATTCATTTTCTCCAAATTTCTTCAGGACCTTGCATGGCTCGATTTTCTTCATCTTTAGTTTATTGTATGTTCCCCTTGGGAACCTTTCTTTCCTTAAATATGCCAGAACCAGATCACCAACTTCGAACTGAATTTGTCTCCGATGTTGATCTGCTCTGCGCTTATACTCCTGATTTAAATCTGTCAATCACTGCTTCACCTTGCTGTGAAGTTCCTTCATCGCTTCAACAAATTCTTCTGCGCTAACACTGCTAGTCGCATTCTATTCTGACTCCCTGAGTTCAGAAACTCTCCTCAGTTGTGTCCCATACACAATCTGAAATGGACTTTTGCCTGTACTCCAATTCACTGAATCGTTGTATGCAAATTTTTCCTGTGGCAATATCTTGTCCCAGCTGCTATGGTGCTTTGTCACCAAGCTCCTCAGCAAGTCTCCCAGACTCCTGTTGACCACCTCTGTCTGCCCATCCATCTGCGGATGATAAGATGAACTATACGCCAAATTAGTCCCTAGATTCTTCCATAAGGTCCTCTAGAAATGACCTATGAACTTCGTATCCCTATCCGAGACTATGCTTCTCGGCAATCCATGAAGTCTAACAATCTCTTTGAAAAACAAATTTGCGATGTGGGTCGCATCACTGGTCTTCTGGCATGGAATAAAATGTGCCATCTTAGAAAACCTGTCTACCACCACAAAGATGGAATCAACACCTCTCTGCGTCCTCGGAAAACCCAATACAAAATCCATGTTGATCGCCTCCCATGGTATCTCTGGTATGGGCAATGGTTGGTAAAAACTTGCATTCTTCTTTCGCCCCTTCGAATGCTGACAAATTCTGCACCTGTCAACAAATCGCTTGACATCTACTCGCATTCCTGGCCAGAAATATGATTCGCTCAACTTCGCAAACGTTTTGTCATGGCCAAAATGTCTTGCTAAGCCTCCTTTAGAAAATTCTCCCTCATGGAGCAATTTGGAATACACAGTTGATTGCCTCTGAACAACAATCCCTCCTGGATCATGTAATCTATCCAAGGACTCCGATCTCTGAGAACTGGATTCTCAGCTGCTTCGTATGCTTCTCCGAAATCTGCATCACCTGCATACATGTCCCTGAGATTTTCAAAACCCAATCTTTTGATCCTGAACTCCTGTAGCAACAAACATTTCCTGCTCAAAGCATCAACCACTTTGTTAGCAGTACCTGCGATATGCTTAATCACAAACATGAAACTCTGCATATACTCTACCCATTTTTCATGTTTCTGATTCAACTTCTCCTATTGACTCACAAACTACAATGCATGATTGTCACTGTATATCACAAATTCTTTGGGTATCAAGTAATGCCTCCACTACTTCAATGCATGTATGATAGCATAAAACTCTTTATCATACGTGGAGTATTTCAGTTTTTCTTCATCCAGCTTCTCACTGAAATATGCAACTGGTATGTCCTCCTGACTCAAGACCACTCCTATGGCATATCCTCTCGCATCACATTTCACTTGAAATGTCTTCTGGAAATCTGGCAACACCAACACTGGTCGTTCCGTTATCTTCCGCTTCAACAAATTGAAGCTCTTCTCTGCCTCTGTTGTCCAGTGAAAAATTTTATGCCGCTTATTCACTGTGTCCATCATTGCTGCGCTAATTCCACTGAAATTCCTGATGAAATTTTGGTAGAAACTAGCCAATCCATGGAAACTTCTCACCTCGAAAACATTTCTCGGTGATGGCCAATTCTTAATCACTTCCACCTTACTCAGATCCATTTTCAACTCATTAGCCGAAATAACAAAACCAAAATAAATGAGCTCTGTCTTCATAAATGAGGACTTTTTCATATTTATCAACAACTTCTCTTGTTGTAATCTTCTCATTACAATGTCCAAATGTTTCAAATGTTAATCCTTTGTCTTACTCAAGATCAGTATATCGTCCAGATACACGACGACAAATTTTTCGATGAATTCCCTTAGGACTTCATTCATCAGTCTCATAAATGTGCTCGGCGTGTTTTTCAAGCCAAACGGCATGACCAACCATTCGTACAAACCTTTGTTTGTCTTGAATGCTGCCTTCCATTCATCGCCCTCTCTCTTGCGAATCTGGTGATATCCGCTCTTCAAATCAATCTTTGAGAAATAATTTTCCCCACTCAGGCAATCCATCAGATCATCCATTCTCGGCAGTGGAAATCTGTACCTGATGGTGATTTTGTTAATCTCTCTGGAGTCTGTACACATTCTCCATCCTCCATCTTTCTTTGGACTAAGCACTATTGTAATAGCATACGGACTCAGGATTTCTCTGACCAATCCCTTGTCCAACAAGTCTTGGACCTGCTTCTTGACTTCCTCATTTTCTTGTGGCGTCAACCTGTACGCAGCTTTGTTTGGAAAACTTGCTCCTGGTATGAGGTCTATGTGATGACTCACACTTCTCATCGGTGGAAACGAATGAGGTAATTCGTCCACTATGATATCAGGGAACTCTCCCAGCAGTTCCTGAATTTCATTTGGAAAGTCATCCACTCTTGTGCTAGTCAGGACAATCCTCGGTTTCCTGACCACAAAGAATTGTGGATCTTCCTTCTTCTCCATCTCTGAGAGAAGTTCCTTTCCACTCATGAGAAGTATTGTATTGCTTACTTCCACCTTCACTTCCTTATCCTTTATCAGAAGCAATTTGTGTGTCCTCCCATCCTTCTCCAAAGTATATGTGTTCATTCTCCCGTCATGAACCACATTTCTGTCATATTTCCATGGTCTACCCAGCAATAAATGACATACATCCATGGAAATGACATCACAGAGAATTTTATCATTATATCCCCTTATCTTGATGTCAACTAAGCATTATTTAGTGACACTCACCTGATGTCCCTTCTGTAGCCACGAGACTTTATATGGACTCGGGTGATCAGTGGTCTCCAGCTCCAACTTTTCCACCATCTTGGTCGAAACGAGATTATCTGTGCTTCCGCTATCCACGATAACCTTGCACTTTCTATCCTTGGTTTTGCAAGTTGTTCTGAACAGTCTGGTCCTTTGAGTTGAACTCTCCTGCACCTCTTTCTCAAGTGTCAAAAGGACTTTTCGCATCAGAAGTGAACTTCCACTTTATGCGCCTTCATTCTCAGCATCTCGCCTCTGTGCTTCTGGGATGTGAGCTTCTCCATCGTCTTTCCTTTTCTCTGGACACTAAAATGACTTGTGCCCATCCTTTCCACATGTGAAGCACGTGATTACTCCACCTCGGCCTCTTCCCCTACCTCTGGTACAAGGAAAAGTGTTCACATCAGCATAATCTCCTCTCTGCTCATTACGTTGTCCTCTATGATCAACCTGTGGCTATCCTCGCTGTGAGGTTCCACCTCTTTCAACCTTACCCCAAGGTTTCTTCTCTTCCTCCTTGGTCTTCTGGTATTTCTCTTGGGCAACTGCCTTGCCTCTGGGATGACTTCTGCCTCGCCCTCGCTGACCTTGCTTATGGCTCAACTTCTCTTCTGCCTTCAGAGCCATCTGATAAGCATCCTCTACAGTTCGTATGGTCACCATGCTCAGCTCATCCTAAATGTCATATCTCAGACCATTCAAGTATCTGGAAACCTTCTCATCATCACTCTCCCGATGACCTGCTCTGATATTGAGCTTGTAAAATTATTCAGTGTATTCCTTGACCGTCATCAACTTCTGTCTCAGGTTCTACATCCTCCTGAACATATTAATCTGGTAGTCTCTTGGGATGAACTTCACTTTCATCTTTGCAATCATTCGATCCCAACTTTTGATCTCCTGCTTGCCTTTGCAGCGTATGTCAGCTTGTAGCTCATCCCACCATAATGTTGCATGTCCCTTCAACTTCGTGACAACATGTCTAACCTTTTTATCCTCTTCGATATCTTCATAATCAAAGTAGGTGTCAAGAGCTCTTATCCAATCTAACAGCTCTTCTGCATCGAGACTTCCTTCGTAAGCTGGAATATCCATTTTTCATTTTTGAACTCATCCGGGTGATAGATTTAATCAATCGATCGTTCGCTGCATCTTCAGTTGCAACTTCTCCTTGTGGCTCAGCCTCAGCTTCATTGTCGGAATCACTTAGATCCCTTGCATCAGTTGTGCGTCTTTGAGCTATTTCCATCTCTTCGAGTCTCACTCTGAGATCTCATATCTGCCTTTCCATTTATTGATTTCCTGCTAGCCTACCTCTTCTTCTCACCTCCCTATCTTCTGGGTCAGATGATTGTCTTTCTCTTCTGGGCGGCATGTCGAAATCTTCTTCTCTCTCTGTTATAGAAAACAAAGAGTCAAATCCTGCTCTGATACCACTCTGGCGCAGTCGCACCCTCACTGGCATGTCCGCTCTCACCAGGACCTTCTTTTTCCTTTGCGCCCGAAGAACTCAACGTTTCTTCTACTCCCTTATCGGGAAGTTTGCACCCCACAAGTTCTCCTTGCGCGCGATCCTCTCTTCTTTATTTCGGAGGATCGACACTCGCGTCTTCACGAATTCGACCACCAAGCGCTACTCCTTCGGATCCCCAAGATCCAACGCGTCCATCAACTGGGAATTTTACTCTATCGTGGCCTCATGCACTTGCAACCTCGCTACTCATGAGTCTAAATAACTTCCCTCTCAGCTCCCGAGGTCCAAAGTTCTGAAACACCGATATCTTCCTGTCGCGATCTCGCTTCTTTGCGCCTCGCGATTTGAATCTTCTAATACTCGGACTTCCGACCTATGAGTCCCGAGCTCGTGAGATCCCGATTCCCTCCAACTTTTCTACACTTACTTCCGCGGTCCCACACAGCTCTATCGCATCTCGCTATATCGTGTTTTCTGTTGCGTAGATTTGGAGTCTTACCTTACGAACTCCCGATATGCCAATCCACGAGTAGAACCAACGCTCCTCACGCTCCCGATCGACGACTTCTACCCTCCTGAGCTTCGAACCTTTCTCCGTGCTTGCACTGTAACTCTCCCAGCAGCTCCGAGAGATCCCACGACCCACGGATTTTCACGAAATCCCCCTTGGGGCAACTCAATAGTTCGTCCCTTCCAACCGAACCTTGCAGAATGACGAGATGCTCTTCCGCAGAACTTGTCACCCTGTGCACAAACCTACGACGCTCCTTGCAACCTTAAAGGCGCAAATTTCTCCCTTTTTCTTCAACGAACTTTGAAGGCCTATCCTTCCTGAGCTTCCACGACTTCAAATCTCTTAGGAAGAAACTTTTGCACTCACCCCTTTTTGGCAACTCTTCAATCATGACTAAGTGATGAAGCCTTGATCCTGCGCACTCTTGCAGCAGAAATACTTCAGTCCTTTTGCTCAGAATCACAACTTTGAGTCTTCATCTAGCCTGCGCATGCCTTGCACAGCTCCGGTGCCAAATCTGCACTCTTGAGAAAATGAGAGCCAAAAGCTATATCTAGTAAACCCTGCAATCACGCACTCCTTGCGGACAAATTCAACTGCACTCCTTGCAGGAATCTTCTGGTTCACTTAGAGAAACAATTAAAACTCATTCACTCTTCCTTTCAAACTTCAGTTTTGAAACATGAAATCGCATGCACAGCATATACAAAGCAAATGAATAACAGAAGACAAACATTCATGGGCATAACATTAACACGGAGAGAATAGACACATAACCATGGAATTGAATCAAGATTTCTCTATTAATTCAATGTTTGTACATGGGTGTTCTATACATAGCTCTCTGCTTGCTCTTCTTGCTCTCCTGCTTCAATAATCTGAGTTATTTTACAATGTACAAAGGAGGGTGTCTATATCTGTTTTCCCTCTCGAAATCTAAAGCTATCAAATCTACAATTAACTATTCTATCTACCAACATTAAATATATTAAATGCATCATCTACCTAAGGATGAGAGCTTATCCACTCAAGGTCCATTACATTACAAGTGCGCTTCTTTATAAATGACTTCATTAAAGAGCGGCGCAACAACTTTCCAAAGTATTTCAAAATGTGTGCTGGCTTATCCAGCTATCTTTCGCTCGATGTGTTGGCTCGCTTGATGGGTTGTCGATGCTCCTGCATCAAGGAGGAAGCATCCATACCTGGGAAGGATGAGTCTATTCATGATGATTCATAAATGTATGTTCATTTCACATTAGTGAGTTTTAATTTGATTTTATGTTGGGATTTTATATAAAAGTGTTCAAGCTTATTTTTCTTGAATAAGCTTATATTTTTTACTTTTCTCAAATTTTTAGTTTAGCCTTTCCTATTTATAGGGTTACTAAACTAGTGTCTATATAAATTTTTAACGCTTTGATCAATTATTTTGAAATATATAGAACCCCTATATAAACTTATCGTTGTCTTAAATGGTACATTCAAGCTTATTTATGTTTAGATCATGTTGAAGACCTAATTTTGAACTTGAACATTTGATATTTGAGAACAAACGCTATCCCACATCAGAAAATGGGAAGTTTCTAAATTTTCTTTGATTACATTCCTTGCCTTCTTGTCCAAGAATGGTGTAGTATGGACATTTGTGTTTTCTACATACAACAAAGTGAATTCCTTCTTGCCAGGGTATTGTCAAAATCTTAACTAAATTGGTTACTAACCACAAAAACCAACCTTCAAGTAGATTTACAAATAAACTATGTACGTGCATGATCTCACTTATGTTTAGATTATGATGAAGTCATATTTCAAAGAGCATTTGATTATATGTAATATGAATACATCCCAAAGATGAAAGATTTAAATGGTTTTTGAAGAATGACTTAATATATGTGCAGATTTTTGTTTTCTTCATGTACATGAAAGATTATATGAGAACATCTATTCCATCGCAGAAAGAGGAGATAAGTTTCTGGAAGAATGGTTTTTAAAATGGAGATTTGTGAACTTTCATAGATATAAGTAATTTCTTGGAAGAATGACTTAATATGGAGATTTATAAGTCATTTAATTTGAAGGGGAATTTGAGGGCATTTGATTATATGAGAACATATATTCCACTGCAGAAGAGGAGAGAAGTATTTTACTGCTGAGGAGATAAGTATTTTACTGCTGAGTAAATAAGATCACCTGGCATGAGAATTTCACCTGAAGGATTTGAGACTTTATCCATAAGGAGATAAGTATTTTATTGGAAGAATGAATTAATATGGATATTTTTTCACTTTCTGCATACACAACTATAATTATTTTCAGAGTATTATCTAACTCTGAACACAAAAATTGGTTACCAAGAACACAATTTTTCTCTCTAAATTTTTTTAAAATTTTAGATAAGATTTTACAAATTGTTTAAATCATGTATGTTTTATGTGGAGAGTAACTATTTTAGAAGTTTTGGAACTTTGTGATGGAAGTTTGGTTTTAAAAAAGTGTAATAAAAAGAGAGGGATAATCTTAAATCTGTGGATATCTCGTTGGCTATGTTACTATTTCTTATTGTTTATTTAATATTTAGTTAAAGTATATATGCTAATATGTGTTATTTGATTTTTTTATTATTGTTTTTTATTGTTACAGATGTTTTGATTATATTTGGTGGAAAATATGTTTACATTATATTTGGTGGAAAGAAGTATGTTGGAGGATGAGACTTAGCTCTTTTGGTATGTATGTCAATTTTTCTTTAATCACAACTTGTTTTATTTATCTAAAATGGTACATGTGTACATTTTATTTTAAATTTGTACATATATTTTATTGTAAATTTTTAATTTTGAATTCGACGAATGTTTTCTTTTGCAGGTATGAATTACAGGAATGAAGTGATGTATCTTAAAGCGATGGCTTAGATTCCAGAATTTTGGAGTTAAATGTCTTAGTTTTTGTTATCATCCTAAAATGGATGTGGAACCTATGTATCTGGCGGTGTAACTATTCAAACTTTCATTATATATATATATATATATAGATATATATATATATTGATATTTTTGGAAATCAAAATATCAATTTATTGTCTCATATTTGATTTCTCTTATATTGTTTATGATGGTGGAATATATTGTTTATTCATTAATAAATAGTCAATATCTTATAATTTTAATTTTTATGATGGTGAAAGGATAATTCATGTTTTATGGGAAGCTTATAATTTATGGTTTATGGGAAGCTTTCAATTCATTTCCATCCCTCCTCTCCCTTGTTTCTTATTGATGACAAGGCAAAGGGGAAAATCCAAGAGAGGGGCTGTGTGGTATAGCTCGTGGGGACAAGGACAACAAAACACTCCAGACTTGCCTCTTCATACAGCTCATTCCTCCACCCTGTATCTCCCTCCTCTTTCCTCCCCATGGGCCTGCAGAGTGGAGTGGTTTGACAACATGGGTAATTCACTCAACTTCACACCTGTCACTCAACTTCACACCTGAGCTCATCTCGGAAGAACCATCAATACACCATCCTCTCTCCTGCATGCCTTCTTCGTCCGCTCTCCCTAGCCCGACTACCCCCACACTTCTTATGCCTCCCCCCACACTTCTTTCACCTTCCCCCACACTTCTTCCACAGTTCCACCACCACCTTCACCTCCTCTTCTACCCCTTCTTTCTCCTCAGCCACAACCTTCATGCTCTCGGTGCAATGGGTTTACGAAAGTTGCAGAATTATTTGGACAACATCCATAACTCAATCTTCAAAGTCAGGCGTGACATGGTGGATTTTTTTTATCATAGACAAAATTCGTGAGTGTCACAAGGATCGCTTGGAGACTCTCATCTACACTCTCCTTCACACCACTCCGGACACAAGGACTTCATCCTCAGACATTATGCATGATACTCAAAGGGAATAGAAGCCAGGCCCAATCTCCAAATGAATATGATGTTCATAGGTTTTCTTCATTTTTTGATGTCTTTAGACGGATTATTTCTCTTGGCTCTATCCCTACAAGGCACCTTAGTTTCTAGTCTTAGAACAACAATATGTCACAGGACATTTTTTTCTCATTTTTCTGCAATTGTGAACTATTTGGACAAGTGGAAGCATTGGTTTCCCATCTGGGAGATGCAGCCATTGTCTCACTGTTTACCCTGACAGATGTAATTTTTTGATACCAGAAGTCTTTAATACATCTTTATAACTTACAAAAAAAAAAAAAAATTATGATTTTATAATTTCAATTTTTATGATGGTGAAAGGATAAGATTTTGTTGAAAGCTACCTATTCTATTTTCCCTTTTGTGGAAGAACAGGTGGCTAATAGGTGGCATTGTATAGACATAAGAAGTTATTAATATAAGGATCCTACTTTATTTAAAACAAAAAAAGGTTAATTTATGTTTTATGATACCGTGTTGAAATTAAAAATGTTTTATTTCATTTTATTTATAAACATCATTGTACTATGTGAAGTAGAGTTGATTTTGTATACAGTGGAGTTGATTGTGTAGTGATGGGAGATCTGGGTAGTTATCAAATTATAATTTCTAACTTATAATTTAAATTTTGTTTGATTTGTACTATGTGAAGTAGAGTTGATTTTGTATACAGTGGAGTTGATTCTATAGTGATGGGAGATCTAGGTAGTTATCAAATTATAGTTTCTAACTTATAATTTAAATTTTGTTTGATTTGGAAATATGGTTGAAAATAGTCAAACAAGTCATCAAATTTTATAGTTTCTTATGAAATTTCGCAATGAAATGACAATCCAACACTAAATTGGTTATGTTAGTCTTTGGTTTCTTTTCGAGCTTTCAATATATTTATTCAAGAAAATGTTAAATAAAAATGTTTACTTTGTAATGAAAATTGAAATAAAAACATGATTTAGAATGTAAAATTAAAATATACTTTAATATAAGTAAGTGATTTTCATTAAAATTTATATTGATAAAAAAAAATTATGTATCGAAAATGGTTGATCGGGAAACTATCAATCCTATACACATTGGAAGTATTCACTAATTCCATTAATATGACACCTACCATTAATGAAAGTATTCACTATACCATTAATGGAAGTATTCACTGTGACGGTCCAACACTAAACTGGTTATGTTAGTCTTGGGTTTCTTTTCGAGCTTTCAATATATTTATTCAAGAAAATGTGAAATAAAAATATGTACTTTGAAATAAAAATTGAAATAAAAACATGATTTAGAACCTATTTTAATATGTAAAATTAAAATATACTTTGATATAAGTAAGTTATTTTCATTAAAATTTATATTGATATAAATTGTTTATGTATCGAAAATGGTAGAAAATGGTTGATGGAAATTATGAATCCTCTGCACATTCAAAGTATTCACTAATGCCATTAATATGACACCTACCATTAATTCAATTAAAATTATGAAAATCTAAATGCAACATACCAAGCCTTAGTAGATGACGTGTTATTTTTTATTTTTTGTTATCAGGCCACAAAATCAAAAAAAAATTCAACTTAAGTTTTTTTCAATCAAATTCAAAGAAAACTATGTTTAATGTGTAGAATATAAGTAGTGTTAGGCTCATCATACACATTTTCCAAGTAGCTCATAATTTCAAATTTGTTTTCAATTTGCTTCAAGATATTGAAATCTAAATGCAGAAATTTAACAATTTAATATAATATCAACACTTTTGGAATCAAAATTCACAATTTCATAATTAAAATTTATTCTTTTTAAGATGTTTTTAAAATTTTTAATCAGGATGTTAATTATATGTATTACCTTGAATTATTTAATTAGGATGTTAATCATACACTTTAATATCTCTTTAAAGTTTTTATAAGCCATCAATAGTCCCTTATAATGACATGGAAATGGGTCTTAGTTTGATATGAAGTTATCCTCTTCATATGAAAAAGCATTGAACAATCATTGCAAATAATAAACGCAAATCTTATATGTAGTATATTGGTTACATGCATTAAAGGATTTGTGTATACGATCTGGATAATTTGTAGGATTAAAGTATAATCATCCAAAGTATAGGTCAATTTAGGTTCCCTAGATACAATCTATAGGTTCTTCCCTGAAATTGTAAATAAGGCTTGGTAAACTTTATAATTCATCAAAAATATAACTTTTCTTAATTGAATGGACCATGAAAGTAAACTAAATTGGAAATGATTATAGAATCATAGATATTCATAAATGTGTGTACTTTCAATGCAAAATACAAAATTCTGGAATGTAAATGTCACTTGTTTAAAGAAATTGTAATGGTATTTCATCTTCAATTATTCGTTCATGATCGTCTTTGGACATTTTTCATTTTCTAACTTTTGTTTTTTTTTTCTTGATTGAGATTATATTAACTTTATGCGCGTTGCACATACCAAATGACTATATTGACAACTTATGACATATGATTGGTAGTCTTGAAAGTGAACATGAGTGTCAGTTTGATGGGTTTCTTGAAAAAAATATCCTTTCAATATGATGGATCCTCTTTCATATATAAAACTGTTATCATCAAAATCTTCTAATAACTTCATCTTTTGTTTTGTGCATCGCATCAAATAATATTTCATGTTTTCAGTGTTGTCTATAGGTGCAACCATGACAAAGACATCTCCTGCAAATAATTCGATATATTGGACGACAAATAGTTTGTGTTAGATTATCACACAAGTACATCTACAAGATATTTGAAAAAAATGTAAACATAAAAATTACCTTCTCTAACAAGATCAGAAACTCTATCGCCATCAATTGACATTGTAGTTTCATTTGATTCCATCTCCTCTGAGCTTGCAAGTGGAATTTTCCCTTTTATATTAAGTTTGGTATGTCTCCAAGCTTTAACATATTCTGCATTTGCATTTTCACAAATCCCTATGAATTATGTGTCCTCTATGCAAACTGGAAAAAAAACAAGAGTCATTTATTCTATCAAATGCAAATACATTTTGATAGCATTTTGTTTTAACTGAATGTATTTTTCATGTCCCATGTATTGTACCGGATTCATATGGGATTGATCTATTTACATCTTGTATTGCAACATACCAAAAAAACCTACACAAGACAAGAACTTTTTAACTTGAAATCTCTTAAGAAAATGATTGAAGATTGAATATAAATTTGAACACGTGAATAAAAATATCATGTGTACATGCATGTATATATAGACACACCTACGCGCATCACAGATTAATTTCATGGCTTAGCACCTTTTTGCACCATTCAACAACTTTATCAGCGGATTCAAATCGATCGGCATGAGGGTTCATCTGATACTTTTGAAGTGCTCATTTTACACATGCCCCTGAACCATCGTGCTCTCCTTTTCCATGACCAGTCTCAAAAAAAATCCAACAATGTGTAATGTTTGATTTTTAATGAAGACGACACAACCAATAGAATGATCATGAAGATTTGAAATGACCTGCACACCCATCTGACCATATCCAATGTCGATCGAATATAATCCCGCGTTATTTCAATGAATCATAAAATTTATCAAAACAATGTTGTACATAATGTGTGTCGTGTGCTCGATCATCACTTATATAAAAGTGATATTCTTTAATAACATGTTGATTTCCGTTGGTTCTTTCTATGTTATCAAGACTCCGTTGAGAATGCCTATATAGAACATGGACAAATATAGTGACTTGATTAGAATGATAATATTGACTATGTATTTCTTTTTGTGAAGCAAATGTGTAATTCTCTGCAAAATAAACTACAAACAAAATTTTCCCTAGTGGAAACACTTCACGGGATTGTTTGAATTGTATGTATTGACATCAAGCTCTATGTGAATGCTTCGTGTATTTATAAATTTCTTCCTCAAACTTCTTCAAAAAATCTATCACACAGATTTTATCTACTTTCAAATCAATCCTTTTGGAAATAACATTTGAAGAATGTGGAGTCATGTTGTTAATATATTCATATCTCTTGCAATTGATTGTTATATTAGAAAATTATTGATCATTCGTATCAATAGGATACTTTGAGTGAAACAAACTTATATTTCCACAACGATCACATTTTTTCCACCAACACATTTTTTTGGTAAAATAATTCATCACCTTCTCTTTCACATAGAATTTCAGATATAAAAGCACAGAATGTGGAAGGAGGAGGTGAACTTGTCCATAAAGTTTTACCAAAATCAAAACAATTGTCGTAATATAACTCAAATCCCACATGATAACGACAACAACAAGTGTCACGAATAGTGATGGGTCTAACAAAACATGGTTTTTGTTGCACAAATGTATTGATGAAAACTTTAACTTCTTTGTGCTATTCTTTGAACTTACTGAACAATTCTATTCGTGTCATTGGAAATATATGTTTTGGATGTTATTCATATTGTTTTCATGTTAGTCTTCATCGCAACACATCCCTTGTATGTGGTGAAACATGAGATTCTGTCAACCAACAATTATGGGCCAATTCTTTAACATTTTCTGCAAGTCTATCTTTATAGGGTTGTCTAGAAATCATTGTCCAACAAGAAAGTTCATCATTTTCCCTATTTGCAATCGAAATTTTCTATATTTGTACAATGTTTTTCTTGAAGTTCCCATCATTTTTGCCATGTGTCATGTCAAACGATATTTTATATTGCTAGATGAAACAACTAATGTTTGTATCACTCTACGTGCAACACTGACATCTTTTTTTTTGAGATTTTCCAAAATCTTTTAATATACTAGTTACATTTTCAAAGACATTTTGTTTCACCTTTGTATCTTTTGTCGAATTTTGAATACCCAATAATGATGTAGCTTCTTTTTACTTTGTTGATTTTATTAGATAGAGTAAAAGTTGAGCTTGTATTGTTACTAATTCATCTTTGACAAAAGTAGTATACATATTCTTAGTTCGATATCTTATATAATGCTTAACTTCTTTCTTCCCAAATTTGTTAGTATCAACATTTTCTAATATTTCATCATCAATGTTGATATATTCTCCTGCATATTTCAATTTAAATTTTATATTAAAAAAGAAAACCCGAACTTAAATTCACTAAACTATATACAAGTTTTTATCTTGTATTATTTAAATTTATGTACATACCTATAGGTGATTCATATTTTGCTTCAAAATCGGTTTCAATGTCTTCATCGACGTTATGAGACAAATCTATTTATGTTTTTTCAAAAACATCAAATCGTAATTACAATCAATTATATTAAACAATATTTTAAATTTGAATTCTATACTTTTAATATAGACAATATGTGCATGCATACCTGGTTGGAATTCTTCTTGTTGAAAATCTCTATTTACATTTTCATCGTTTATTTCTTCAATATTTGCACGTTATCGTTTATTTCTCCAATAATTCTCTTTCCTTTGATCGTTATGGTGAGTTTCATCTCGAGTGCGATCAAATTTTCTCTTGCTCAAACTTTTGTTTCCCATGAGTATAGTTATCTGTAAAAGTTTTTAACAAAGTCAACATTTCAGAATAGTCTCAAAAAAACTTCATTATCACAAAGATTATTAAAAAATAATATCAATAATTTTATGTTCAACAAAGGCTGCCTGAAAAAATTCTCAACATTTATCTTTCAATATATAAATTGTTATTCCAATAAAAACTTGAACAAACATCAATTACCTTGTTCAACAAAAATGAAAAAGATGATTCAAAACTTTGTTTAGGTGCTCTAGAAAACCATGAAACAAGCGATGAATTGTGTTAAATGTGTTCGGCTGAAAGAGTATTTATACGATTTGGCGCGAAATGAAATGATACGACGTGTATTTTCATTGTTTCTGATCGACGGAATTCTCTCACCCATCTTTCAGCCGAAAAAAGGTTTTTTCGGTCAAAAAGCTATGAAATCGTTTAATTTTGACGGATTATGTTAGAATTGTGTTTTTTGGCCAAAAGAAATGTTTTTCGGCTGAAAACTAGCGAATGAGACTGTTTGCAGGAACTAGAGAATTCACTCTAGCTTACCTAAACTTTGGAGGTTGCAGATTCATGCAAATACTCATAATTTGGTTTCGAAAATGACACCAACATTTGCAAAATTGAATCTACTTTGATTTCCTATAATTTTTTTTCATTTTCATTATTTTTATCTAATTTTGTTTAATTTTAAAAAAAATCACTGCATAATATTCTCAATTGACATTATGATTCAGTGAAATGAAATATTTGTATCTTTAAAAGTACACAGTGAAAAATTTAGAGAAAATTGTATTCATAATCCTTAAACTGTTCTTTTCAAAAGGGTATTTTTAGATTTTACTTTTAAGTAAAAATTAAGATAGATACAAGGTGGGGGAAAACATGTGTTTAAAATCTGCAACGTTTTCATCTTGGTCAACTTCAAAAAATTATAGAAATTATAGTATTCATCTGTTAGATTCAAAATTATAGTCATAATAAAATAGAGTCTTTGTAGATTGGTGTTGTATATTTTGTTTGTTAAAAACAAAAGTTTAATAATAGATACATTGTTGGGGGGGGGGGGGGGGGNGGGCGCAATAACTCATTATCATTCATTTCATGTTTAAGGAACATATTGTTAAACAATTTTCAAATTGACATATCAAATATCAATAAAAAAGAAATGAAAAATAGTCATTGGAAAGCTAACAAAATTCTTCACAAGTATTGTTTTTACTAAAAAGTGAAATTCTAAATAAAAAAAAATATTTTTGTATGCCAGAAGTTGAAGAACTTGTGAAAATATAGTTTTTTTTTATCATAAAACAAGTAAAATAGACACCCATCTTCATGATTTCAAAAAATGCAACTTTATACAACTATGAAACAACTTATGCAACTTTATGCAGCATGCAACTATGGAAATTTATGCAACTTTATGCAACTATGCAACTATGCAACTTTATGCAACATGCAACTTATGAAACTGTGCGACTTTATGTAACACGCAACTTATGCAACTTTATGAAACTATGCAACTTATGAAACTTTATGCAACTTATGCAACTTGACTCTTATACAGGGAAATTCGAATTTCTTCATGGTGGATAGTGTTACACATGCCACTTCACTAGATCAATACATTTACCTCATTTGCAATATTAGGAAGATTGTGTGTTTCTAGCTCATAGGAATTTTATGTTCAACCTACCTTTTGCTCGATGCCTTGACTTTTGTTCATGGTTCACAAGGATTGAATAGGCTCATAGAGGTTGTATGTTCCCCCTAACTTTTGCACCAGTCTTTCTATGCTCACAGAGGTTGTACGTTCCCCCTAAAATTTTCACTAGATTGTATATGCTCACAAAGGTTGTGTGTTCCCCCTCACTTTTGCATTAGACTTACATATTGAATTGAAAGATCATAAAGCATCTCGTTCATCCTAACTTTTGGTTTGACTCACAGAGGTTGTACATTCCCCGTAGATTTTTTCAATACCTCACAATACTAGTTGATTCTCCAAATCTCTCTGGCTAGCCTCAGGGTGGTCCATCTGGGCTCTCATTAGAGAATGATTGTTTATGCTCCCAAATTTAACAAAATGGTAGGCCTATGGTGACTCATATGTCTTACCAAGACAAATATTCATTGAAAAATAAGAAATGTGAAAGTCTTTGCAGTTACTCTTGACCCAAGATCAAGATTCTCCAATGTGAACTCATTACCATGAAGAAATGGTCTTGTGCAAATCTGGTTTCACATCTCTAAACCATCCTCAAACATGTTGATATTATGGTAGTTGCAAGAGGTATTTACCTCCATGTGTAAACCTGACGAGAATAGAATACTCTCAGAAGCAAGAAAAATCCCTAATGAGTTGGATAATAACCCTAGAAGACTTGTCAGCTCAAGAAGATAATTTGTATTAGGTTATTAGCCTCCAAGAGAAGAAGTCAGCTAGAAGAAATAATATATGTTGAACAGACAGGTACCCAGAATGAGAAGTCGGCCTAGGCAGTTAGCCAGAATCAGTATAAATACAGGAGGCCAGTCTTCATTCTGGCAGGGCATTCTCAGAACTACAGAGCAGCACTTGTGCACACTGTAGTGCCCAGTTTGTGCGCAGGTTTGGAGAAGATTTTTTGGTGCAGTTGCTGCAACTAGTAGTTACATTTTTTCTTAGACTATCTCTTGGCTAGGGTTTGGACTATTTGATCAGCTCTTGTTGGTGTGATAACCTTGGGGAAAGGTGTGTTACCCTTTGTTTAGCTATCTAGCCTAGGGTTTGCTTCCAAAGTGATTCTTTGTCAAGGTTAAGGTGCTCGGAGGGTGGCTTCGGCCTATGGTTGGGTGAAAATAGCAATATTGTTAATGGTAAAATGAGCACATACATTATATTATAACAAGATATGGGCCCACACCTCCTTGATTCAGTCTAAATGCTAGAAGGAAACATAGTCGTAAGGATATTAATCTTGTTGAAGAACTGCTTCTAGGGTTACTAGCAGGAGTAGTCACCATAGCATTGTCGCTAAGGTTACTAGAAGGTGCAGTTGTAGAAACCATAATCCTCTCATTGAGGCACCTTAAGTGAATAAATTGACCTAATTTCGGGATAGATCAATGTGCCTTAGACTAGCGCATCTACTGGTACTCTCAGCAAGCCAAGATGTCAAGTTTGAGTTTTTGGTCAAATCTAGGGTTTGACCAAGTCAAAGAAGCCATGACTTATTCTATGAAGTCAGAAAACAAGTTAGATGGAGCCTCTAACTTCAGAGCATGGAAGACAAGGATTGACCTCATCCTTGCCAAGAATAAAGTGCTGGATATCGTGAAAGGAAAGATCGTAGAACCAGAGTTTGAAAAAGGAAAAGAGAAGGAACCATAGAACGTTGTAGTTATGGAGAAGTTCAAAGACGGTGACATCAATGCCATGAGTATCATAGTGGACTTTATAAAATACCACTTGATACTCTACATATCCCATATTGACTCATTGAATAATATGTACGATTCCCTAACAAACCTCTTCTCAGTCAGAAACATAATGAGTCTGAAGAATGAGCTCTGTGACATGAAGATGAATGATGATGATAGCATAACATCACACTTTGTGAGGATCTCCCAGTTAAGAGATCAACTACAAGCTATTGAAGAGATCATTTCAGAGAAGGAATTGGTAAACATAGTACTTAATGGTCTTCCCAAGACGTGGGATGCATTTGCCGCAAGCATGATGTAATATCCCTCAGCCGAACCCAATTATAAATGTAATGAAAGTGTACTTAAGCGGTGAGTTGTGTTGACATCATTTTGTAATGCACCTTTCATGGAATAGTGTGTGCATGTACTACGCAGTAAAGTGATGTAGTATGCACATTCCCGGATACCGCGCACAGTAACTAAAATGCATGCAATAACTAAAGTGCGCACAGTAACTAAAGTGCGTGCAGCAACTAAATTACGTGCAGTATAGAGGTCAACGAACCTTTGTGTACATGATATGTATTATAGGCTGGTGAGCCAGTTATTATAAGCTGAGATGCTTATGTTTTGGAATTAGGCCAAAGCGCCTAGATGTTTAAGGCCAATGCGCCTATTTTGTATATGTCTCATGATTAATATAAAATACATTGTTGTGCGTAGACCGACCATGATAAAAGAGATGGGGGACTAAACTTCACTAGTCAGGGAAAGGGAGGGCCAAACATTAAGGGAAAGGGCTAAGCTAGAGAGATTAAGCCAACAAGGAATATTAAATTAATATTTCTTAAAACATAAAGTATGGATAATTATTTTATCCTAAGTCCTAAAGTAGGGGACAAGTGGATCAAAGTAGTTTCCAACATGACAAGTATCAAGTTGGGGACATGCATACATATTGTTGAGACTTAGTTCATTCAGGTATCTTTTCCATTTATACACACCCATCATTCAGGGGGGGCATCTGTTCTACATTTCGTCCGATCTTTCAGCCATGACTCCATGACCATTCTTCACTCTCGTAGTCAGTTACCTAATATGCATTCCCATCACTGTGTTTGAGCCTGTTTCCATAGTCGTTTTCCTATTGGTGTACCTGGTTATCTTGGGAGTGGGATTGAAGAGGTGGGTTGTCAGGCCCGTGAGAAAATCTCTGAGTGAGAGAATTGTTGGGGATCGATTCTTGAAGGTGCTAAACTGTGGCTACAGTGCTCTGAGACTTCCTGTTTGACCTGTTGCTGAAGTCCTGGAAGGAAAGTGGGGCAACCAAAGGACTCTTGAGAAGAGAAGGAGCACACTTCCTTGGGTGGGACAGGCATGTGGGAAATGACAAAATGTAGGTTGTTAGTTGAGTGAGCACCTGAGACGAAGTCTTTCCTGATTATCTATGAGCCTTTAGCCTGGTTAGGAACCCCTTTACCCGGGTGGAGTTTATTCCCATCTCAGGGGTGACTCATTGTTGAGAGTGATGAACAATGTAGTCTAAGGCTGGGAGGTTTGTGGATGGTCTGCACGTAGTTGGTGACATTCTTACCAAGATAAGTACCAATTGTGTGATAAATTTACATGCTGCATTGTTAATTATGTGTTTATTTTATGGGTTTATCATATGTGTGATTATAATCGTCTATATGTTTATGGGTATTACCCTGTATATGTTGCATGTCTGTGTCTATTTTTATTACAGTGTGAATTCATGCATTTACGTAATGTATTGTCTGTTACGTTTTATATGTAACGCTTCCGCAAGAGTGTTGTATGTATATGTTATAATTGCATACAGTTCGAGATGTATATGTTCTTGTGTGTATATGTATGTTTTTCTTTATTGTATATTTATGTGGCACACTCAGTTGAATATTGGGTATGTTACAGTAAGTTCCGCAATGAGAGAATGGTAAGAGTTCTCTAGTGTAGTGTGGCCCATGCCTATGGGTGGTCAAGGGGGAACGTTACAGTATGGTATCAGAGCACAGTTTTCGACACTGAACCTGAATGGGCCAAACAAGTCAAATTGAGGTGAAATTACATAAAGTATCAGAGGATTTATTTCAAAGTGGCCAAGCGCAGGCGTGCACAGTAAATTTTGGTACCGCACAGAAAATGTTGGCGTGCAGTGCACGCAGTAAATTGTGGCACCGCGCGGAAGAGTATTGTGTGCACATACATGTGCTAAAATTAGTATTTCGTGGTGAGCACACACATTGTAAATGATGCACATGGTGTGTGCAGTATCGCAAAATACAAAGGAATTTGGTTAGTGCGCACACAATATGAGTATAAAATGTCTCACGACAGTGTAGTCAATGGTACATGCGGATTATTGTGCACGGTGAGGCCATGTTGAACTTGTCATGGTGTAATGCATATCAGTGCAAGAACCAAAACTGTGCACAGTGAATATTAGTGCACAATGCAAAAGTAGTGTGCACAAGTTATTGGCGCAATGGAGAAGAAATGCATAGTGGAGTTAGGTGCATGGAAGCACAAAATACCTTGTGGTGTTGCTATGCACATTAAATGTGAGTGTACAGGTTGAATTTTGTGAGCGCGAAGTTGCTTGAAAGGCTAATTAAAGATATGAGTCTGAGTTTAATAGAAAATTTATATGGTATGAGAGGAAAGAAAAGAAACACACAACAGCAACAGAGCATTATTTGAAATGAATTCAGGGTGGATTTCATATTTATCCGATTCAAACAGATGAAAGTGAAATATAAGCTTATAAGAAGCGCATACTATGAAAGAAAACAAGACTCTGATCACCACCAGATTAGATTCTTTTCATAAACAGTCCAAAATCGGCTTCTACAGTTATGTATATTCATGTTAATTCCAAAATTTAAAAAAGTCTTTCAGTACAGAGGGCAGACATATTTATAGAATTCAAAAATGACCGAACTTCTGCATATTTCTAAA
The DNA here is from genome assembly GCA_009831015.1 of Picea engelmannii. NCBI lineage: Eukaryota > Viridiplantae > Streptophyta > Pinopsida > Pinales > Pinaceae > Picea > Picea engelmannii. Next base: position 100,038 of record ML788411.1, read on the forward strand.
AATAGAAATAAGTTACAAAAAGGGACCATTTAAGAACAGGTCTATCATCTCCAGAGTCCCTTACCTCTGCTACCATCTGTCCAAAAATAACTGAAATGTACTAAATTATATTTGAAGGCTCATTTGAGCTTAACGATTTCCTCCTTTAAAGTGTTTAACCATACTGGTTGATTCTCCCCGACACTTTTAGCCGCTTCAGCTATGGATTCCTTCTTCTGGCACTTGCTCCATTTATTCTTAGCAGTTGTTCTGTTGATGACTAGATCTCTCATGATTAGATTTAGCCTGACTTCCAATCTCGAGTCTATAACAGTTTCTATGTGAAATTTAGTTTCTAGGATCTGCGCAACTACCTTTTCCTCCTTACACACAGGAAAATTTAGCATGTTGTCCAAATAACCAGTCTCACTGGATTTAGCTGGGTCCATATACCTTAGTTTTGTGGACATTGAAATACTTTTACAGAGATGAGAAGGTCGAACCAGTTTGAAGACTACCCCGTTAATGGATAAGATGATGCTTCCATACCCAAGAGTTGGTAGTTATAGAGTCTCAATCATGAATCACTGACAGATTTGCACACAAGTATGATGGGTTTCCATGCTCAGCTAATCCGTTCAAATGATTAATCTTTTGAGTTCGTTACCTGGCGGCGTTCATCTGACATCATACGGTTGTGAAGTATCGAACAAGGGAGACGGGGTGATCTGACTAGCCATCACCCATCCCATTAATGGTGGATTTGACATATTCAATCGCATGACAGCGGGACTTTGGAAAAAGTGGTTTTGGCAAACCGCCTTTCGCCCCGATGCATCTCTACGCGATGAAGTGTTTTTTGCTAAATTTTCAAGACTTGGGTCTTATCTAAAAATTGGTCATGGTGATAACACCAGGGCACCAGAAGAAATAATTCTGATATATATATATATATATATATATAGAACCGAAATTCTTCATATTCTTCTTGAATTGTTGAATTAAGTTATCCTAATAATTTTTTAAGGCTACACTTTTTGCAGAATTAACAACAACTAGCTCAGATCAGATCAGTACAAAGTCCATACAAATGGAAGAAGCACATGAAAATTACAGTCAACACGATGAGAACAGAGGAATGGATTTCCATTTGAGCATCGAAGGGACAAAATCCAATGGGCATGGAGATGAATAGAATGAAAACATGAATATGGTAGAGACCATTAAAAATTTGTAGAAGGATTTCCAAAGCCATAAAGCCGATAATGAAAGGATTATGAAAGCCAAGGAGTAGTAGGATGACTTCAACATGAATTTATTGAAGGGCTTGAACATAATAGAAAAGAAATTGGATAAGGAGAGTGACTCAAGTAAATATATAAGTCACAAGTCTCATGATGAGAAAAGAAGATCAAGGAGTGTTAGCAGACATCACCACTCCCCGAGGCATTCCAATAAGAGAGAAGGCAACAGCTCAAGTTCATCCCATTTTAGAAGGCATAAGAGGTCTGGGGTGGATGAGCTACGAGAAGAAATTAACAAAATCAAACCTCCTACATTTGATGGTGAGCACAAGAAGGATGAATATGCATAAACATGGTTTCTAGGCATGAGAAAGTATTTTCAACTACATAATTATTCTCCTCATGCAGAGGGCAGAATTGCCATCTATCAACTCAAGGGAAAGGCATCCATGTGGTGGGATCAGCTTGTACAAGTGCAACACATTAAAGAGAAAAGTGTCACATGGAAGGAATTCAAGAAGTATTTTGAGAAGAAATACTTAACTAAGAGATATTATGACAAGAAAATGAAAGAGTTCTTCGAACTCAAGCTTGGAAGTATGACCATAGATGAATATGAGAGAAGGTTTCTAGAACTGTTGAAGTATGTCTCCTTCATCAAGGATGAGACAGTTAAAATTCAAAGGTATTTGAGTGGATTGCCATCATTCATCAGTGAAAAAATACAGAATGATGATCCTAAGACTTTGGAAGAGACCATACGGTAGGCTAAATGTCTTTATGATCAGTAGAAGGCAAGGCCAACTTTCCAAAAGACTTGGGAAGACAAAAATAAATTCAATATGGATCAGAGGAAGAAAGGGAATAAGCCACCATTCTTCAGAAATAATCCACAAGGAAAGAAAAATCATAGAGAACCCAGAGCGATTGAAACATGGGATCAGAGGCCAAGACGGCCACCTATTCAATGTTGGGGTTGTAAAGGATATTATAGGTTCAAATATTGTCCCCACAGAGTTGAAAAAGGAAGGACTGCTCACAATGTACAGCAAGCTGAAACAACGGAGGACATGGGAAAAAATGTGCCAAGGATCTATGCAGCCCTGGATAACAAGCAAGCAGAGTATCAGTCACACATGATTGAAGTGGAAAGTATGATTAACAACCAAACCATTGCTATTTTAATTGATTCATGATAGATCCTAATATGGTGGAAAGTTTGCAATTGCCAAGAAGCAAGCATGGAAAATCTTGGTTGGTACAAATGGCTACAGGAGCCAAGAGAAAAGTTAATGAGATGGTTAAGTCATGTCTTATGGACATGAATGGGCTAAACACCAAGGCAGAATTGAACATTGTGCCTTTAGGTTCCTATGACTGTCTAATTGGGATGGATTGGTTAGACCCACATCATGCTCTCTTAGACTATCATAACAAAGCATTTACTTGCTTAGATGAGGGAGGAAACCAAAGGAAGGTGCAAGGAATTCCTAGGGCAGTAACCATTAGAGAAGTTTCAACGTTGCAGCTGAAGAAATGTTACAGAAAGGGGTGCCAAATATTTGCAGCTCATATAGGAGAGACACCTAAAGATAAGGTGCCAAATTTGGAAGATTATGCAGTCCTGAAATAATTTGAAGATGTATTCAAGGAAGTACCTAGACTACCCCCAAAGAGAGATATTGATTTCTCCATAAATCTAGTGCCTGGAGCAACTCCAGTGTCAAAGACTCCTTACAGAATGAGTACACCAGAGTTGAGGGATTTGCAAATGCAGATTGAAGAACTTATAAATAAGGGGTATATATGCCCAAGTGTGTCACCTTGGAGATCCCCAGTCTTGTTTGTGAAAAATAAAGATGGAACATTAAGACTGTGCATTGATTTCAGACAGTTGAACAAAGTGACTGTTAAGAACAAGTATCCTCTGCCAAGGATTGATGACCTCTTTGATCAATTGAAAGATGCAAATATCTTTTCAAAGATAGATCTCAAATAATAATACCATCAGGTAATAATTAAATAAGAAGATATCAACAAGACCGCCTTCAGGACAAGGTATGGTCATTATGAGTTCACAGTGGTGCCATTTGAGTTGTCGAATGCACCCGTTGTTTTCATGTGCTTAATGAATGATGTTTTCTGAGAATATTTAGACAAGTTTTTCATTGTCTTTTTGGATGACATTATTATATATTCTAAGACATAAGAAGAGCATGAACATCATTTGAGGATGGTGTTGCAAGTATTAAGGGAGCATCAGTTGTATGCCAAATTGAGCAAGTGCTCATTCCGTCAGAAACAATCTCACTATTTGGGTCATATCATTTCAAAGGATGGGATAGTAGTGGATCCTGAGAAGATAGAAGCCATTAGTGAATGGACAGTGCCAAAGAATGTGATAGAGGTGAGATCATTCATGGGTCTTGTAGGCTACTACAAGAGATTTATTGAAGGATTCTCAAGGATTACACACCCAATCACTTCGTTGCAAAGAAATGGGGTGAAGTTTCAATGGACGTTGGATTGTGAAAAGAGTTTCCAACACTTGAAACAAGTTTTGACAAGTGCTCCAATACTAAGGATTACAGGCCTAGATGAGGACTTCATTGTATGCAAAGATGCATGTAGTGAAGGGCTTGGTGGATTCCTCAGTCAAAATGGATTTGTGTTATGTTATGAATCAAGGAAGTTGAAGGAGCATGAGAGAAACTATGCCACTCACGATTTGGAATTGGAAAACATAGTACATGCTTTGAGGAAATGGAGACACTACCTCAAGGGGAAAAGGTTCGAGCTAAGAAAAGACCACAATGGTCTGAAATATTTATTTGATCGGCCAAATCTAAATGCTAGGCAAAGCAGATGGTTAGAATTTATGAGCGAATATGACTTTGATATAAAGCATATCAAGGGGAAAGAGAATAAAGTGGTTGATGCACTCAGCAAGAGGGTGCATGAACTACATGATACAACCATTAACATGTACTAGACTAATATTAAAAGAAAAAATTTGGAGGCTGTGAATGTAGACCTGCAGTACAGAGAAGTGGTAGAAAATCTACAACAAGGTAAGATGCCACAGAAGGTGGATAATTATAGCTTGGGAATAGATAAAATACTGTTGCACAAGAATAGAATTTTTGTACCAAATGTCCAGGACTTGAAACGTATGGTCTTGCATGAGATGCATGATGTTCCTTATTCAGGGCACCCTGGATATCAGAAAACAGTGGCAGTGGTCAAGGGCCATTACTTTTGGCCATGTATGAAAAGAGAAACATCCGAATACATCGCTAGATGTATGGAATTCCATAATGTTAAAGCTGAGCATGGACATCCAGCAGGGTTGTTGCAACCTTTGCCCATTCCTGAATGGAAGTGGCAAGAAGTGAAAATGGATTTTATTATGGGATTGCCCAGAATAGGCAAGCTGCACAATTCGATCTTGGTAGTGGTGGACAAGCTTACAAAAGTTTCCCATTTCATTCCACTGAAAACTACTCACAAGGCAGCAGATTTTGTTGATATTTTCATGAAGGAAGTGGCATGATTGCACGGAATTCCTAAAACAATTATGTCCGACAGAGACCTGAAATTCACCTTAAATTTCTAGAAAGGATTGTTCAAAGGATTCAGAATGAAACCGAACTTTAGTACAACTTATCATCCTAAGTCTGATGGAAAAACAGAGAGGGTGAACATAGTGATAGAATACATACTGAGAATGTATATGATGGATAAACCATCAAAACGGGAAGACTGCCTACACTTGGTAGAATTCGCTTACAACAATGGGTACCAGGCATCATTGAAAATGAGCCCATTTGAATCACTTTACGGCAGAAAGTGAAATACTCCAATGATTTGGGATAATCCAACTGATAGGACAGTAGTTGGGCCAAAGTTGCTTAAGGAGATGGAGAACCAAATGATAAAAATTGAGTAGAATTTGAAAGCTGTCGAAGACAAGCAGAAAAGTTATGTCGATAAGAAAAAAACCCACAGAGAGTTCAAAGTGGGTGATCATGTTTTCCTGAAAGTAAAAGCTAATAGGAGTTCCCTGAAGTTAGGAAGCTGCGCCAAGTTGGCAACCCAATTTTGTGGACCATTTGAAATCCTAGAGAGGATTGGACCAGTTTCATATATGATTGCATTGCCTGCATCTATGTATGTTCATAATGTATTTCATGTATCATTGCTAAAGAAATATACACTTGATTCTAATCATGTTATTGATTGGAATGTGATTCAGGTGGAGCAAGAAGGCGCTTTTCAAGTGCATCCGGTGTGCATTCTGGACTGGAAAATCAAATAGCTCTGGAATCGATCCATAGGGATTGTAAAGGTCTAATGGACCTGGTACGGTCCTGAGGACGCTACTTGGGAGCATGAGGATGCAATGCGGGCAGAATACCCCGATCTTTTTGAGAATTTTTGAAAATTTTGTTGTATATGGGTACATGATGCACTGAGGACAATGCATAAATAAGGGGAGGGGATTGTAATATCCCTCGGTCGAACCCAATTATAAATGTAATGCAAGTGTACTTAAGCTGGTGAGTTGTTTTGACATCATTTTGTAATGCACCTTTCATGGCATAGTGCGTGCATGTACTACGCAGTAAAGTGATGTAGTATGCACATTCCCGGATATCGCATGCAGTAACTAAACTGCGTGTAGCAACTAAAGTACGCGCAGTATAGAGGTCAACAAAAATTTGTGTACATGATATGTATTATAGGTTGGTGAGCTATTTATTATAAGATGAGATGCTTATGTTTTGGAATTAGGCCAGAGCACCTATATGTTTAAGGTCAGTGCGCCTATTTTGTATATGTCTCATGATTAATATAAAATACATCATTGCGCGCAGATTGACCACGATAAAAGAGATGGGGGACTAACCTTCACCAGTCGGGGAAAGGGAGGGCCAAAAGTTAATGGAAAGGGCTAAGCTAGAGAGCTTAAGCCAAAAAGGAATATTATATTAATATTTTATAAAACATAAAGTATGGATAATTATTGTATCCAAAGTCCTAAAGTAGGGGACAAGTGGATCAAAGTAGCTTCCAACATGACAAGTTTCAAGTTGGGGACATGCATACATATTGTTGAGACTTAGTTCATTCGGGTATATTTTCCATTTACACACACCCATCATTCAAGGGGGGCATATGTTCCACATTTCCTCCAATCTTTCAACCATGACTCCTGACCATTATTCACTCCCGTAGTTAGTTACCTGATATGCATTCCCATCACTGTGTCTGAGCCCATTTCCATAGTCATTTTCTTGTTGGTGTACCTGGTTAGCTTGGGAGCGGGATCGAAGAGGTGGGTTGTCATGCCCGTGAGCAATTCTCTAAGTGAGAGAATTGTTGGGGATCGATTCCTGAAGGTGCTAAAATGCAGCTACAGTTCTCTGAGACTTCCTATCTAGCTTGTTGCTGAAGCCCTGGAAGGAAAGTGGGGCAGCTGAAGGACTGTTGAGCAGCTGAAGGACTGTTGAGCAGAGAAGGGCACACTTCCTTGGGTGGGACAGGCATGCGGGGAATGAGATACTGTAGGTTGTTAGTTGAGTGAGCACCTGAGCTGGAGTCTTTCCTAATTGTCTATGAGCCTTTAGCCTGGTTAGGAACCCCTTTACCCGAGTGGAGTTTAGTCCCAGCTCGGGGGTGACTCACTATTGAGAGTGATGAACAGTGTATTCTAAGGCTGGGAGGTTCATGGATGGTCTACACACAGTTGGTGACATTCTTACCAAAATAAGTACCAATTGTGTGATAAATTTACATGTCGCATTATTAATTATGTGTTTATTTTATGGGTTTATCATATGTGTGATTATAACCGTCTATATGTTTATGGGTATTACCTTGTATATGTTGCATGTATGTGTCTACTATTATTACATTGTGAATTCGTGCATTTACGTAATGTATTGTCTATTGTGTTTTATATGTAACGTTTCCGCAAGAGTGTTGTATGTATATGTTATAATTGCATACAGTTAGAGATCTATATATTCTTGTGTGTATATGTATGTTTTTCTTTATTGTATATTTATGTGGCACACTCAGTTGAATACTGGGTATGTTACAGTAAGTTTCGCAATGAGAGAATGGTAAGAGTTCTCTAATGTAGCGTGGCCTAGGCCTATGGGTGGTCGGGGGGGAACGTTACAGTATGAACACAAGTAAGGAGTATCTAACATTTGAAGAACTTTGGACATGCTGCACTCAAGAGGAATCAAGGATAAGTGCAAAAGAGAAACCCCAAAATAAGTACAATGATCAGGCCTTCATAACAAGATTCAATAATTTCATGACAAGCAACAACTACACTAGCATCCTACTCATATACTAACGGGTTAGAAATCTGAACATATACTAATCAAACAATGAAAAGTTCATGAGTTGGGATGGGAAAAGAATTTTCTTTATTTCTTTAAATGACTCAACTTACAAATACTGAGACCAGCCACTGCTCCATGAACCTAGTTCTGGGATCCTCTTCTACTGTCCTCCAACTGCTTTGCTTTGAATCTCTTTTGGCATAAGGAAAGCTAAAGCGTTGGGACAATGGGAATAATCAAATGGGAAGAGTTTCTTTGCTATATTTTTCCTCCTCCAAATGGGACCCCTATCCCTTCTTTTATAGGCTAGAAGGAGCTAGGTATTTGGACGAACCCTCGGCCATGCATGGCCAGGAGTTTCAGTTAACTAACCCATAGCTTTTTTGTTTCATCGGAAAATTTCCTTTTTTTGTGCTTTTGTCGGTCCATGTGGGCTGTTTTAGGTCAGCCAGCATGTACACACTTGCAGTAATGAAGTAGGGCACGTGGGCCCTTATAAAAGAGGTTTTTTCAAAGAATTTGTTTCAATAGTTTCTTGGCAAAGAAGCTATGATATGGCCAGATTCTAGGTAAGCATGTGTGGTGCAATTTAGGGTTATAACATATGCCCCCTAATGTATGAGGTCAGAAGAGAATCTGATCACCAAAATACATTACCAATCTTTTACTGATGTGTCGAACAAGTGGGCCCAGGAACCAGGAGTCGAGAGGCGTCGTCTGCAAAATACCAAATGTCTCACCGAGGCGGGCATACCCATGCTCGAGATAAAATAAATGCATGGCTACCAATCAAATACACTGTAGATTCATGTCATATAACTATATAAAGTGTAGCCACAAACAATACACAGTGGAGCTACATCTCAGAATCAAAAAGATATACATGCAATGTATCCATCTTCGTAGAAGCTGATAAGGTCTGATGGCTAGAGATGAGGGCTTCAGAGCTCAAGAAACAACTTCAAAATCTTTAAAACTTGGGTAAGAGTGTAATATGAGTGTACGAATACACTACCCAGAGGTATTCAACAGCTCGTTGGTCATGGACTAGAGAATCTTGACGATCAGACTGAAAACTTCATTGATTTCAAACAAGGACGTTCAGGATGGTCGGGTATGAGGGAAAGAGACAAAATGCAGAGGGGCCAACTCAGGCTTGGTAAAAAAATTCCCCTGGACAACAACATGACAAATGATGAGACTCAGGCAACATGGCATTAACATACGTTTACGAGGTAGGAGGCAATGCAAACTCTCCATATGTTTGGAAGAATAACCAAATGGAGGAGGACACATCTCTATGTGGCGAGAATAGCTTCCTAAGGTCATATTAAATCCCAGGTTTTGTTGAAAAAATGAACACATGTGCTTTATCCAAGGGCGACGCATTATGCTTCCAATAAAGAAAATACTTTTCCCTTCCTCTTTTTGGGGTATATTTGATTTGTTTGTCTATTTTCAATAATTTTGGATGAAAGAATAAAGGAATGATACGTTACAATGGAGGAATGAGTGTTACAACATACAAGTTCAAGGCCCAAGGACAAGACCGATGTTCATAATGATACTCGGGAAAAATCCTCCAGGGGCCAAAGGTGTCAAGACACAGAGGCAAAGTGATATGGGGCTTGTGTATAAAGGCCTTCTTCAGATGGTTCAGTTTAGAGCAACATGGAGCCCGCATTAGGCCAAAGATGCAAGTATGCAAATGCGATTTAATAAAACACACAATGGTAATGTCCTTCGATGTAAGTTTAACGAGCCCAGAGAAGGTAACCTCGGTGGTTTTTCATATTTAGAGAGTCTGAAAAAGCGTAAAAGAAGACTCCATTGGGGTACCTTTTTCGAAGATAATCTAGCTGGTTCGACAAAGGGGTAAACTAGCACTGACAAGATGTCTATTCAAAACCATTTTAATGAGTGTGACAAAGACAAGATCACTCAACCTTTTTTTCACTTTTAAGGAGTCTGAAAAAGGATTAACTATGGACTCCGTCAAGAATGTTCTTCTGGACCATTTTAACGAGTGTGAAAGAATAAGGTCACTCGATGATCTTTTCAATTTTAGGGAGTCTGAAAAGAGCTTAACTATGGACTCTGAGGGGGTTCCTTTTTCGTAAGTTCAGTTCCTTAGGCCTGAAAAAGGGGTAAAATCATACATGAGGCTACTCTTCTAAAGAACGAAAGTTCTATAGAGTATGCCTTTGTTCGTACAGTTGACCCTCCAGACTGAAAAATGGGTAAACTATCGTCGGACAGACGTGACTTCAAATTTCATTTTAACAAGCGTGAAATGCCACAAGATCGCTCGACAATCTTTTCATGTTTAAAGGGTCTGACAAAGGTTTAAAAGAAGACTCGTTGTGTTTTTTGGGAATACCGAGGGTGAGGTTAAAAGTGAAGAAGAATCATGCAAATGAGGCTCAAACTCATTAATCAAGGAAAAACAAAGGACTCCCTAGTCGACAGTGATGAGAGACAGCATGGATAGCTTAATGCAATCTAGGATCTACCTAGGGCATCCATGTTTGGGTGAGTCCTACCATCCACTCGCGACACTTCTAAAGTAGTAATGATGGTTCCATGTCACAAATTGATGGGATCGATCCTATGGTAGAGGGATAAATACAACCAGATGCAAAAGTCGTAGTGGAAACCTAACCTATGTGCTCAAGTTGATCTTTTGAGATTTTTTCCATGAATCATAAAAAGTGTCCCAAAACTCCTAAAAAGATTTCGATACCTTATCCAAAGTCTCCCCTTCAACTCTTGAACCACTCTAAATGGTTTTTGGTTTAAAGAAACTGATAAGGGGGGCCAAAAAAGTGACAAAAAGAGGCCAAAAATTCTATAAATAGAAGTTGGAAGCTCATTATCACCATTGTTGATTTGGAAATTGACTCTGGAGCCAAAAGACCCTCTTTGCTGAAAATAGTGATTATGGGAGGTACAGTGGATGAAACGAACCTTCGTTTGGACCAAGTAAGTACAAACTCCTTTATCTAGTCATTTAATGCTTTCTTTTTGTTTTGTATTTTATTTTTTTGGGTGGGCGTCGACCTTTAAAAGGTCGGCCCTAGGTTCACATGGGTTGTCTCTAGAAAGGCCACGTGTACACTTGGGAAGGATAAAACTTTCCCTCGTGTACACGCGACTGTCACCTAGACAGCACATGTGGACCCCCCCCCCCCCCCNTTATATATAAAAAGAAAACACCCTTACTCTCCCTCCTAAACCTTTGTTTTGACAGGATTTATGTTCACTGGAGGAGGGAGGGAGAGCATGAGGAAGTTGGTGAGTTGGTCGTAGGAGATCCAAATGTTGTGGCTGCATTAATGCAATGCAGTTTACTGAAGTTTTTCCTATGTCCATTTATGCGAGCGCAACTGAGGCTACTGAATGCCTTGGTTGACTACTGGCATCCTGATGCAGAGGCGTTTATGCTGGACGGGCAATCACTGGTGCCCACCATCGAGGATATCTACTTTTTGACTAGCCTCTCAAGGAGAGGGGAACTAGTCAACTTCAGGACATTTCCGTTAGGTCCGCATAACATAGCGGAACTGATAGCCATGTATTGTGAGGTTGGGACAGATCGTTCTAGCTCCTAGGTGCCTATAAGCAAGATCATTGACCTATTGCTGCAAGCGATAGTATTTCTTATTGGGCAGATTACCAGTTCAGCGGCTTTGCATCAGGCATCTCGGGCACAGATGAACTGTTCTATTCAGTGCTTCAATGCACAAATTTTTGACTGGAGTACTACACTGTTGGAGTGCATGAAGAGGCAATTGACAGATTGTCGTCAGTGGACACAGAGGAATTTTGGTTTTGGGACCATCTTATGTTTTTTCTTTTTTGAGAGAGTTCCGAGTTTTAGTCCTCGGGTAGTAGTGTGAGGACATTAGGCCTCGTTTCCTGCATTGTGTAGGTGGGTCGTATTATTGCCACGACAGGGTGGTGGAAGGACAAATGAGTCCTTCGATGATGACCTTTTTTCCTGGCTGTCATGGAAGATCCCCGTGATCGAGGATTACCCATATGCAGCGATAGACTTCTTTAGGGATCCTGAGATACCTGTGCCTCTTGGACAGGAGCGAGGAGAAATCGGTAAGTCTTTTTTTTAGTAACTATCTTTATTTTTATGGGTCATATGTAATTTTGATATCGTTTTGTTTATATATCATTTTTATTATATGTCATAGTATTTGACGGATATACGTTTTGTTGTATGCAGATGTGGGACCAGTACAACCTGTCTATTACGCCAAGAACATGCATCATCCTTGGCCTGGGGCTGCAGCCTCCGCTTCTAGGGGGCCAGCAGTAGCAAGAGACCTCCCAGCTGGGGAGGCTAAGAGGGTACTTAGACAAGTTAAGTGGAGCTTCACTGCACTCACTCACACAGTCTCGATGGCAAAGATTGAGGATTTGTCGCCATCCATGCAACCTCATGTAGTGGGGGCAGCTCGGACGTGGGTCCGATTATTTAGGCATTTATCCCATGCTGTGGACCAGTATAAAAGGCCCACAGGCCTTGACTTCTCTTTTAGACACTTATATGTGCTATGAGCACTACTTGTACATATTTTTTGAGGGTATAAGCCACGTGACTTGTATATTTTTGAGGCACTTGTGTCCATCTGTATACTCTGGTGACTTTTATGATTATATATGGATTTTTATGTTTTTTTGTGTATTACGGATTATGTGTGTAAAAATATATTTACATGTTTATGTGAATTTCCTTTTATGTGTGTGCAAGATGCCAATCTAAAATGTGATTAGCTAGAGTATCTATAATTTGGTTTAATCTCCTAGGAACATGAAAATATGTAATATAATCAAAGTTTCGTTCTAAGAGACGTACCCTAAGGAATCGTCGGTGTAAAGTTTGGTCATGTATCCGGTAGACTCTATTTAATTGAGACACAAGAAGCTGAGCATCGAGATAGACCTGGAGATGAGAGATACCAAATGACAAAGCGCCACGAAGTAACTCAATAACTACATTATACTCAACGACATTATTTGTGGTGTCACCTAAGCATACCCCTCTAGAAGATAACAACTGGCCTTGAGGTGTAAATATTACCCAAGCAGCGGAGGCAAGCCTTTGTCTGTGTCGACTAGCAATGTCTGCATACAAAATGAATACCTCAGATTCACTTGACATCTACCACAGTGGAAAAAGAAAGTATCAACGACATGTCCATAACACTAAAAGAAACTAGAAAGTAATAGTACAAAAGACTATACATATGTTACAAAAGGTTACCCACAGTGACCTTCCTTTGAGTGATACTTCTTGAGGTAGAGCCCATTTTGAGGCTTCGCCAAAGCATTCCCTTCAAATTCAACCAGACAATAAGCACCCTTTTTTAACACCTCTTTTATGATGAAAGGTCTGAACCACATGGGTTTGAATTTTCCTGCCCCCAGGGGGTCCTTATCTTGGTAATAGACCAGGACAAGGTCGCCTTCAGAAAAAGTCTGAGGACAAATGGACCTATCATACTGACACTTAACATTATGTGTGTGAGCCTCATTGAGTAGGCCCACATCACGATGCTTCTCATTGAGTTGTTCAAGGTATACTAATCATTCTTCAAGTGGAGAAGTGTCTGGCAATAATTGTACTGCCAATTTTAGAGACGGGATCAGGCATTCGATGGGAAAGACTGACTCAAACCCGTAAATGAGTTGAAAAGGTGAGAAATCGGTTGCAGTCTTAACAGATGTTCAGTAAACCCATAATGTTGAGTATAACATCAAATGCCAGTGTGACTTGGTTGAGTTAATAGTTCGTTGTAGGATGGTCTTAAGAGTTTTGTTTATCACTTCCACCTGCCCATTAGCTTGGGGGTAGTAGGGTTATGAATGTTCTTGCCGTAATCCAAGCTTTGATGTTTACTCGATCATCATTTGGTTCTGAAATTGACTACCATGGTCAGTGACAATCTCTCTCGGGATGCCAAACCTTTCTATTATCGGGTTGAAGAGAAAGAGAGTTGTAGTCTCTCCATCATCTTTAAACGTTGGCATAGCTTCGACCCACTTTGTGAAGTAGTCGAAAGCTACGATGATATAGCCGTGCCCCCTTGCTAAAGGGGGGTTGCATGTAGTGTAATCAATCCTCCACTTGGTGAAGGGACCAACTGTGATGACAGGAAACATAGGAGCGGGGTGTGCCCTTATCTTCTGTGAGAAGACTTGGCACGGGTGGCACTTCTTAACCAATTCGATACAATCTTTGATTAGTGTCAGCCAGAAGTAACCTACTTGTAGAATATTTTGGGTTTTTGCCAACCCAAACAAATGACCTCCACATGCTCCGGTGTGGCAATCGTTAAGCACTATATTTGTCTCTTCATGAGTGAGACATCGACGCAAGATGCAGTCTACACCTCTCCGATACAAAGTATCATTGAGTATGAGATAATTCTTAGCCTGATGGTGTATGCATCGACGTTCATCACGAGAAGCAGGCGTGGGATACTTCAGAGTCTGGATATAAATGAATATATCTCCATACCAAGGGTCCGAATATGTGATTAAAAACATATCTCCCCGAATAGGCGATTCTTCAGGCACAGCGTCACCTGACTCAACCAAAAGTTCTGAAATAAGTTCTGCAAAGACCAGTGACTTTTTGGACTTTGCTTAAATGAAGTATAAGTCAAACTCCTGGAGGATGACTATCCATATACTGATTTTTCCACCTATTACTCGTTGTGTCAACATGTACTGGAATGGATTTACGATGGCAATGACGGTGGTCTTGCGAAACAGAACGTAATGACGGAACTGTTGAACAGCATGAACTGCTGCCAACGTGAGTTTTTCGATATGGGAATAATTGAGTTCTGGTCCTACGAGGCCTAGACTCAGGTAATAGATCATGTATTATGTGAACAAGTCATCTTCCTGAACTAAAACCATGCCAATGGTTGACTTTGCTGCAACCAGATATAATAAGAAATCTTTGTTATAGTTAGGTGGCCGGAGCAGAGGGGCAGTAGTGATGGTGTGTTTCAATGTGTCAAAAGAGAGTTGAGCGGCTTCATCCCAGTAAAGGGAACATCTTTCTTCAGTAAGTGCATAAAACCCTAGGTGATTTCGGCATAGTTAGCGATAAAGCGTTGTAAAAAGTTCGCCTTACCTTGTAGACTCTAAAGTTGGAGTATCATGCGTGGGGGGGGAAACTGAATTATTTCCTCCACTTTGAGAGGATCAACCATTATCCTAGTTGTTGATACAATGAAACCTAACAAATGTCCTGACGTTACACAGAAGCTACACTTGTTTGGGTTCAAGCGAATCCGAAATTAGCGACAACGTTTGAAGATCAGACGGAGATGATTGGGATGATTTGTTCTCTTGCGAGATCGTGATGCTAAATCATCTAAATAGGCCTCGACTATATTCTTAAGGTCATGGAAAGCAAAAGATATGGTGCCCTAAAAAGTTGCGTCGGCATTTTTAAGACCAAAAGGCATCTTACAATAAGAGAATGTACCCCAAGGGAAAATAAATGTCATTTTATGTTGGTCCTCAGGTTTAATTTGGATTTGATTATATCCTGAAAAACCATCCATGAAAGAAAAGGCCTCGCAACTGGCACATTCATCAATGATCTGGTCGATGAATGGTGTTGGAAAATTATCTTTGGGACATGCCTTCTTCAAATCATGGAAGTCATTACATACACGGATCGTGCCTTGTTTTTTATTGACCGGCACTGGGTTTGACACCCATTGGGTCAAATGGACAGGATAGATAAAACCTGCCTTTAGCAATTTCTCGACCTCAACCTTAATAGTTGTCTCTTTCTTCGGATTAACTGGACGAAGCTTCTCCCGAACTAGCTTAGCATCAGGATAAGTTGTGATTTCATGTTCGACTATTTTGGGATCGATACCTAGCATTTCCTCATAAGGCCAGGCAAAAATGTCACGAAAATCTTTGAAAAGATCTGTGTAGATTTGAATCTCTTTGGGGGAGCAATCCGCTCCGACGAAGACATTCTCCACGACCCCAGGGTTTTGGGAGATATTGATCGGTAAGGTTTCAGAAATAGTTTCCATATTACCCTCAGCATAAACCTCATGTGTAGCTAAGGGGTTGATGGGACAAGACCAATCTCCTATCATAGTCATGGTGAACTCTCTTGCTTCGATTCGGCTTAACCCTGTGAGAAAATATGATCTTTGATGAATATCTTCCCAGGGTTTGTCCAGACTAGTCATTGCTTCAATCACTGCTTCATTGGAGGGCAAGACTAAGTCTAATGAATCAGTGCTAGCGAGAGAACCCTGAGCCCAAATAGGCTCTAATGGAGGATCTAACTCTTGTGCAGGAGTCAAATCAGGGTTAGCTAAAGCTTGTTGGACCAAGGAGTACACTACTTTAGCAGCGGACAAGGGCAAGGACATACCCGAGTGCCCCGTCTCATCCATCGTGGCTGATGGGGAAGGAAGTATCCACGGGTCATTGAAGTAAGTCGTGCAGAACGATGAAACCTGAAAAATATCAACCTTGTGATGATTAGATATAAATTTGATATCACCTTGAGGGGGCGGGTAATCGAAGGTACCCATCAAGGATGGGCACAAACCAACCCCTACATTAACAACACCCAATTGAGGATTATCAATCATTGGGACCGTGGATGCCCCCAGTGAAGGGTCGAGTCTGGAAAAAGACAATTGATCTATGGTCACAATCTGGCCCTCGTGTGGAAACAACAAGACCTGGAAAACTGTAGCGACCACAGCTTGCATAGCATAAGTCCAACTCCTTCCTAACAAAAGATTATAGTCGAGGGGAGCGTCGACTACTTCTACTTCGATGCACACGATCTTCCCTCCTAAATTCATGGGGAAAGAGGGAATGATACCATGTGGTCGGAATGAATGACCGTTGAAAGTAGTGGGGAGAGTAGGTGACAAAGACAAAACAAGCTGGCCGATGGATTTCCAACATGCTAACGACATAATGCATGTCGAGGCGCCCTCATCCACCACCATGCGGAAGATATTCCTTGTAAAAGTTTTTGTGGGATGAGCCACTACTATCTGAAATGCTACATGGTAAGGCAGATGAGGTTTTAAGTTGGTAGTATCTAGCATGATTGTTCTCGGATTACAAGTCTCAGTAGATCCTAAAGTTGTTAACAAAGCTTTCCTCTGTGAAGGGAAACTTTAGAGGACCTCCAAAGAAGACATTGCGCAAGGGGTTTGTGATAAATCCTCCACCACAGAGTAGTTCTGGGAAGCCCTTTCTTTAGGGTTGTGAGAATATCTCTTGAACGCACCTTTGGGGATGTGTGTCATTGTTTCTCCCAACGTCTTCTCAATATGTAGGGGAAGAGATGGGATTTCGGCTTCTTTTCCCTTATAAGAAGTGCTTGGTTGACTATAGTCATGTGCTCTAGTTGATAAAAAAGAATCACCCTTCACCATATATACATTCGCGGATGTGGGGTTGTTCGAAGACAGAGGGGGTCCTTGACTGCCCCCTTCCGTGCTTGTAGAGGCTTGAGTTAGATTTTGTCCATGTTGAAATGGATTAGTTAACACGGCGTGTGGTTGTTGTGTCACAAACTTTTGGGCCTCCGCAAGACGAGGACATAGATGGGTTGGGTGGTCTTCCACGCATAGGTTGCATGGATACCTCGCCTTCCATTTTTCAGTATTTCCCTCATCAACATTATCGGTGGGTTTCTTATCCCCCTTACCCTTCTTTTGTTGTTTTTTCTTTCCTTCAAGCTGATGGGTGGCCTTTGGGTTAGTCGATTGCACTGTGTGTACATCCGACGTTTTGGTAGGGGGAGCAGCCAAAGCAGTAATTTGGCTTGCCGCTATGTGTTGTATAGACAACTGTTGCAACTGATTCGTTAGTTGTTCAACGGGATTTGTTTGTGCAGATCCAACAATACCATCGGCATGTGGTCCATCTCTCTGTCTAGTTTTATCAAGTATCGAGCGTGGTGCATCTGGTAAGATGTTGTATAATAAACCAAACTGAGAATAGATGATCTCAAATTGTTGAGCTCTCATGATGGCATCTTCTTCGGAGAATACTCCTGACGTCACAATGTCTTTGGATAGCTGCGAGACCAAAGACTTAAGGAACCATTCTAGCAGGAATGCTGGTGGGACTGGTACTTTAATTAAACTCTTCCTACATCTCCATTCTTAAATATGATCAGAGATATGGTCTACTATCGTCTGTTCAAAATTATCAAGCAACTCTGTGCTAGCGTCATATCTTACAGGTAACTGGAAATGGTTTAGGAAAGCCATCGTCAGTTCATCGAAGGAAGAATATCTTGAGTGATTGATCTCAATGTACCATTTCGTGGCACTCCCAATGAGATTACGTTGAAACAATCGCAACTGTACGGAATCGTCTTTCAACAAATTAGAAAAGCACCAAAGATGAAAGGTAGTCACATGATCTCCTAGAACTTTGTTAGGCTTGGCCTTTAACTTCGGGATGTCCGAAGGGATGTGAGGGAAATCTCCCTACGGACTAGCAAATAGGGTTTAGACTTTGCATGCAGATATGACCGAAGAGAAACTACTTTCTACCTTCATCCCTACATTTAAATCCCCTTTTCTTAGTAAATGCATGGAAAGATCAGCCTACCTCGTTCCCGGTGTTTGATGTCGATCCTCTGTTGTACTTCATTACTTGTTCGCGATACTCCTTCCAAAGTTGACCTACGTACAAGACAAGCAACAACTACACATGCATCCTACTCATATACTAATGGGTTAGAAATCGTAACATATATTAATCAAACAATGAAAAGTTCATGAGTTGGGATGGGAAAAGAATTTTCTTTATTTCTTTAAATGACTCAACTTACAAAGATTGAGACCGGCCACTACTCCACGAACCTGGTCCTAGGCTCCTCTTGTACTGTCCTCCAACTGCTTTGCTTTGAATCTCTTCTAGCATAAGGAAAGATAAAGGGTTGGGACAATGGGAATAATCAAATGGGAAAAGTTTCTTTGCTATATTTTTCCTCCTCCAAATGGGACCCCTACCCCTTCTTTTAAAGGCTAGAAGGAGCTAGGTATTTGGACGAACCCTCGACCATGGATAGCTAGGATTATCAGTTAACTCACCCATATCTTTTGTGTTTCATCGGAAACTTTCCTTTTTTTGTTCTTTTGTCGGTCCACATAGGTTTTTTTAGGTCAGCCAACATGTATACACTTGTAGTAATGAAGTAGGGTGCATGGGCCCTTATATAAGAGGTTTTTTCAAAGATTTTGTTTCAACAGTGGCTTGGCAAAGAATCTATGATATGGCCAGATGCCAGGTAAGCATGTGTGGTGAAATTTAGGGTTATAACAGATGCCCCCGAATGTATGAGGTCAGAAGAGCATCTGATGGCCGAAATACATTACCAATCTTTTACTGATGTGTCGAACAATTGAGCTCAAGAACCGGGAGTCGGGAGGTGTCGTCTGCAAGATACCAAATGTCTCATTAAGGTGGGAATACCCATGCTTAGGATAAAATAAATGTATGGCTACCAATCAAATACACTATAGATCCATGTCATATAACTATATAAAGTGTAGCCGTGAACAGTACACAGCGAAGCTACATCTCAGAATCAAAAAGATATACATGCAACGTATCCATCTTCATAAAAGCTAATAAGGTCTGATGGCTAGAGATGAGGGCTTCAAAGCTCGAGCAACAACTTCAAAATATTCAAAACTCGGGTAAGAGTTAAATATGAGTGTACGAATACACTACCCAGATGTCTTCGATGGCTCATCAGTCATGGACTAGAGAATCTTGACGATCAGACTGAAAGCTTAATTGATTTCAAACAAGGACTTGATTGGACGTTCAGGATGGTCGGGTATGAGGGCAAGAGATAAAATGTAGAGGGGTCGACTCAAGCTTGGTAAAAAACTTCCCTTGGACAACAACACGACAAATGATGAGACTCAGGCAACATGGCATTAACATAATTTTACGAGGCAGGAGGCAATGCAAACTCTCCATATGTTTGGAAGAATAACCAAATGGAGGAGGACACAACTCTATGAGGCGAGAACAACTTCCTAAGGTCATATTAAATCCTAGGGTTTGATGAACAAATAAACGCATGTGCTTTATCTAAGGGCGACTCATTATGATGCCAATAAAGAACATACTTTTCCCTTCCTTTTTTGGGGGTATATTTGATTTGTTTGTCTTTTTTCAATAATTTTGGATGAAAGAATAAAGGAATGATATGTTACAATGGAGGAACGAGTGTTACAACATACAAGTTCAAGGTGCAAGGACAAGACTGATGTTCAGAATGACACTCGGGAATACTCCTCTAGGGGCCAAAGGTGTCAAGACGTAGAGGAAAAGTGCTACGGGGCTTGCGTATAAGGCTTGCTTCAGATGGTTCAGTTGAGAGCTACATGGAGCCGGCATTAGGCCAAAGACGTAGGTATACAAATGTGATTTAATAAAACACACAATGGTAACGTCCTTCGATGTAAGTTTAATGAGCCCAAAGAAGGTAAACTCTGCAGTTTTTCATATTTAGAGAGTCTGAAAAAGCATAAAAGAAGACTCCATTGGGGTACCTTTTTCGAAGATAATCTAGCCGGTTCAACAAAGGGGTAAACTAGCACCGACAAGACGTCTATTCAAAACCATTTTAATGAGTGTGACAAAGACAAGATCACTCGGCCATTTTTTACTTTTAAGGAGTTTGAAAAAATCTTAACTATGGACTCCGTCAGGAATGTTCTTCTGGACCATTTTAACGAGTGTGAAAGAATAAGGTCACTCGATGATCTTTTCAATTTTAGGGATTCTAAAAAGAGCTTAACTATGGACTTTGAGGGGGTTCCTTTTTCATAAATTTAGTCTCTTAGGCCCAAAAAAGGGGTAAAATCATACCTGAGAGTACTCTTCTAAAGAACGAAAGTTCTATAGAGTATACTTTTGTTCATACAGTTGATCATCCGAACTGAAAAAGGGGTAAACTACCGTAGGACAGACGTGACTTCAAATTTCAGTTTAACGGGCATGAAATGCCACAATATCGCCCGACAATCTTTTCATGTTTAAAGGGTCTGAAAAGGGTTTAAAAGAAGACCCATTGTGTTTTTTGAGAATCCCGAGGGTGAGGTCAAAAGTGAAGAAGAATCATGCAAATGAGGCTCAAACTCGTCAATCAAGGAAAAGCAAAGGACTCCCTAGTCGACAGTGATGAGAGACAACATGGATAGCTTAATGCAATCCAGGATCTACCTAGGGCATCCATGTTTGGGTAAGTCCTACCATCCACTCGCGACACTTCTAATGCAGTAATGATGGTTCCGTGTTTCAAATTGATGGGATCAATCCTATGGTAGAGGAATAAAGATAACTAGATACAAAAGTCGTAGTGGAAACCTAACCTATGTGCTCAAGTTGATCTTCTAAGATTTTTTCCACGAATCGTAAAAAGTGTCCCAAAACTCCTTAAAACATTCTGATACCTTATCCAAACTCTCCCCTGCAACTCCTGAACCACTCTAAATGGTTTTTGGTTTAAAGAAATTGATAAGGGGGGCCAAAAAAGTGACAAAAAGAGGCCAAAAAGTCTATAAATAGAAGCTAGCAGCTCATTATCACCATTGTTGATTTGGAAATTGACTCTGGAGCCAAAAGACCCTCTTTTCTAAAAATAGTGATTTCGGGAGCTACAGTGGATGAAACAAACTTCTATCTGGACCAAGTAAGTACAAACTCCCTTATCTAGTAATTTAATGCTTTCTTTTTGTTTTGTATTTTATTTTTTTGGGTGGGTGTCGACCTTTTAAAGGTCAGCCATAGGTCCACATGGGCTATCTCTAGACAGGCTGCATGTACACTTAGGCAAGAT
>ML788411.1:121595-176856 GCA_009831015.1 Picea engelmannii
TACTCACCCTCCTAAACCTTTCTTTTGACAGGATGTATGTTCACTGGAGGGAGAGAGAGCATGAGGAAGTTGGTGAGATGGTCGCAGGAGATCCAAATGTTGTGGCTGCATTAATGCAATGTGGTTTACTAAAAAATTTTCTATGTCTATTTATGCGGGTGCAATCGAGGCTATTGAATGCCTTGGTTGACTACTGACATCCTAATGCAGAGGCGTTTATGCTGGAGGGGCAATCACTGGTGCCCACCACTGAGGATATCTACTTTTTGACTAGCCTCTCAAGGAGAGGGGAACCAGTCAACTTCAGGACATTTCCGTCAGGGCTGCATAACATAGTGGAACTGATAGCCATGTATTGTGAGGTTGGGACAGACTGTTCGAGCTCCCAGGTGCCTATAAGAAAGATCATTGACCTATCGCTGCAAGCGATAGTAAATTTCTTATTGGGCAGATTATCGGTTCATCGGCTTTGCATCAGGCATCTTGGGCACAGATGAACTGTGTTATTCAATGCTTGAATGCACAAATTTTTGACTGGAGTACTACACTACTGGAGTGCATGAAGAAGCAATTGACAGATTTCCATCAGTGGACACAGAGGAATTTTGGTTTTGGGACCATCTTATGTTCGTTCTTTTTTGAGAGAGTTTCGAGTTTTAGTCCTCAGGTAGTAGTGCAAGGACATCAGGCCTCGTTTCCTACATTGTTTAGGTGGGTCGTATTATTTCCACGATAGGGTGGTGGAACGACAAATGAGTCATTTGACGATGACTTTTTTGCCTAGCTATCACAGTAGATCCTAGTGATCGAGGATTACCCATATGCAGGGATAGATTTCTCGAGGGATCCTGAGATACCTGTGCCTCCTAGTGAGAACCGAGGAGAAATGGTTAATTCTTCATTTTAGTAACTGTCTTTATTTTTATGGGTCATATGTAATTTTTATATTGTTTTGTTTATATATCATTTTTATTGTATGCCAGAGTATTTGATGGATATACGTTTTGTTGTATGCAGATGTGGGACCAGTACAACCTGCCGATTACGCCAGGAACATGCATCGTCCTCGGCTTGGGGCCACAGTCGCCGCTACCAGGGGGGGCAGCAATAGCGGGAGACCTCCCAGCCGGGGAGGCTGAGAGGGTACTTAGACGAGTTGAGTGGAACTTCACTGCACTCACTCGCAAAGTCCCAATGGCAGATATTGAGGATCTGTCGCCATCCATGCCGCCTCATGTAGTCGTGGCACCTCGGACGTGTGTCTGATTATTTAGGCATTTATCCCATGTTGTGGACCAGTATAACAAGGCCCACAGGCCCTGACTTCTCTTTTAGACACTTATTCTTGCTATGAGCACTACTTGTACATATTTTTTGAGGGCATAAGCCCCGTGACTTGTATATTTTTGAGGCGCTTGCGTCCATCTGTATACTCTGGTGACTTTTATGATTATATATGGATTTTTATGTCTTTTTGTGTATTATGGATTATGTGTGTAAAAATATATTTACATGTTTATGTGAATTTCCTTTTATGTGTGTGCAAGATGCCAATCTAAAATGTGATTAGCTAGAGTATCTGTAATTTGGTTTAATCTCCTAGGAACATGAAAGTATGTAATATAATCAAAGTTTCGTTCTAAGAGATGTACGCTAAGGAATCGTCGGTGTAAAGTAAGGTCATGTACCCGATAGCCTCTATTTAATTGAGACACAAGCAGTTGAGCGTCGAGATAGACCCGGAGATGAGAGATACCAAATGACAAAGCGCATGAAGTAACTCAATAACTGCATTATACTCGGTGACATTATTTTTGGTGTCACCTAAGAATACCCCTCCGGAAGATAACAACTGGATTTGAGGTGTAAATATTACCCAAGCGACGAAGGTAATCCTCTGTGTGTGCCGAATAGCACTGTTTGCATACCCAATGAATACCTCGGATTCACTTGACATCTGCCACAGTGACAAAAGAAAGTATCAACAGCATGTCCATAACACTAAAAGAAACTAGAAAGTAATAGTACAAAAGACTATACATATGTTACAAAAAGTTACCCACAGTGACCTTACTATGAGTGATACTTCTTGAGGTAGAGCCCATTTCAAGGCTTCGCCAAAGCATTCCCTTCAAATTCAACCAGACGATAAGCGCTCTTTTTTAACACCTCTTTTATGATGAAAGGTCCGAACCACATGGGTTTGAATTTTCCTGCACCCAGGGGGTCCTTATCTTGGTCATAGACCAGGACAAGGTCGCCTTCAGAAAAAAAATCCGAGGATGAACGGACCTATCATACTGAAACTTAACCTTATGTTTGTGAGCCTCATTGGCTAGCACCGCATCACGACGTTGCTCATTGAGCTGCTCAAGGTATACTAACCATTCTTCAAGTGCAGAAGTGTCTGGCAATAATTGTACTGCCAATTTTAGAGACAGGATTTAGCATTCGATGGGCAAGACTGCCTCCAACCTATAAACGAGTTGAAAAGGTGAGAAATTGATTGCAGTCTTAACAGATGTTCGGTAAGCCCGTAATGTTGAGTATAACATCAAATGTCAATGTGACTTGGTTGAGTTAATAATTTGATGTAGGATGGTCTTAAGAGTTTTGTTTACCGCTTCCACCTGCCCATTAGCTTGGGGGTAGTAGGGTGATGAATGTTCTTTCCATAATCTAAGCTTTGATGTTAACTCGGTCATCATTTGGTTCTAAAAGTGACTTCCATGGTCAGTGACAATCTCTCTCGATACACCAAACCTTTCTATTATCTAGTTGAAGAGAAAGAGAGTTGCAATCTCTCCATCATCTTTAAATGTTGGCATAGCTTAGACCCACTTTGTGAAGTAGTCGACAGCTACGATGATATAGCGGTGCCCCCTTGCTGAAGGGGGGTTGCATGTAGTGTAATCAATCCTCCACTTGGTGAAGGGACCAACTGTGATGACAGGAACAATAGGAGTGGGGTGTGCCCTCATCTTTTGTGAGAAGAATTGGGATGGGTAGCACTTCTTAACCGATTTGATACAATCTTTGATTAGTGTCGGCCAGAAGTAACCTGCTCGTAGAATATTTTGGGCTGTTACCAACCCAGACAAATGACCACCACATGCTCCAGTGTGGCAATCATTAAGCACTATATCTGTCTCCTCATGAGTGAGACATCGACGCAAGATGCAGCCTACACCTCACCGATACAAAGTATCATTGAGTATGAGATAAGTTTTAGCCTGATGGTGTATGCGTCGACGTTCATCACAAGAAGCAGAGGTGGGACACTTCAGAGTCTGGAGATAAATGAGTATATCTCCATACCAAGGGTCTGAAGATGTGATTAAAAACATATCTCCCCGGATAGGTGATTCTTCAGGCACAGTGTCACCTGACTCAACCAGAAGTTCCGAAATAAGTTCTGCGAAGACCAGTGACTTTTTGGACTTTGTTGAAATGAAGTCTAAGTCAAACTCCTAGAGGATGACTATCCATCTACTGATTTTTCCACCTATTACTCATTGTGTCAACATGTACTGGAATGGATTTACAATGGCAATGATGGTGGGCTTGTGAAACAGAATGTAATGACGGAACCGTTGAACAACATGAACTGCTGCCAATGCGAGTTTTTCAATATGAGAATAATTGAGTTCTGGTCCTACGAGGCCTCGGCTCAGGTAATAGATCATGTATTCTGTGAACAAGTCGTCTTCCTGAACTAAAACCATGCCAATGGTTGACTCTGCTGTAGCTAGATATAATAAGAAATCTTTGTTATAGTTAGGTGGCCGGAGCAGAGGGGCAGTAGTGAGGGTGTGTTTCAATGCGTCGAAAGAGCATTGAGTGGCTTCATCCCAGTAAAAGGGAACTTCTTTCTTTAGTAAGCACATAAAACCTTTGGTGATTTCGGCATAGTTGGCGATGAAGTGTTGTAAAAAGTCTGCCTTACCTTGTAGACTCTGAAGTTGGAGTATCATGCATGGGGGGGGAAACTAAATTATTTCCTCCACTTTGAGAGGATCAACCATGATCCTAATTGTTGATATGATGAAACCTAACAAATGTCCTGACATTACGCAGAAACTTCACTTGTTTGGGTTCAAGAGAATCCAAAAGTAGCAACAACGTTCGAATATCAGTCGGAGATGATTGGGATGATCTGTTCTCTTATGAGATCATGATGCTAAATCATCTAAATAGGCCTCAACTATATGCTTAAGGTCATGGAAAGAAAAAGACATGGCCCACTGAAAATTTGTGCCAGCATTTTTAAGACCAAAAGGAATCTACGATAAGCGAATGTACCCCAAGAGAAAATAAATGTCATTTTATGTTGGTCCTCAGGTTTAATTTGGATTTGATTATATCCCGAAAAACCATCCATGAAAGAAAAGGCCTCGCAACTGGCACATTCATCAATGATTTGGTCGATGAATAGTGTTGGAAAATTATCTTTGGGACATGCCTTGTTCAAATCACGGAAGTCGGTACATACACGGATCGTGCCTTGTTTTTTATTGACCGACACCGGGATTGACACCCATTGGGTCAAATGGATAGGATAGATAAAACCTGCCTTTAGCAATTTCTCGACCTCAACCTTAATAGTTGTCGCTTTCTTCGGATTAACTGGATGAAGCTTCTGTCGAACTGGCTTGGCATCAGGATAAGTTGTGATTTCATGTTCGACTATTTTGGGATCGATGCCTGGCATTTCCTCATAAGACCAGGAGAAAACGTCACGGAAATCTTTGAAAAGATCTGTGTAGATTTGAATCTCTTTGGGGGAGCAATCCGCTCCGACGAAGACATTCTCCACGACGCCAGGGTTTTGGGAGATATTGATCGGTAAGGTTTTAGTGATAGTTTCCATATTACCCTCAGCATAAACCTCATGTGTAGCTAAGGGGTTGATGGGACAATACCGATCTCCTGTCATAGTCACGGTGAACTCTCTTGTTTCGATTTGGCTTAACCCTCAGAGAAAATATGATCTGTGATGAATATCTTCCCAGGGTTTGTCCAGACTAGTCATTGATTTGATTACTGCTTCATCAGAGGGCAAGACTAAGTCTAATGAATCAGTGCTAGCGAGAGAACCCAAAGCCCAAATAGGCTCTAATAGAGGATCTAACTCTTGTGTAGGAGTCAAATCAAGGTTAGTTGAAGCTTGTTGGACCAAGGAGTACGCTACTTCAGCAGCGGACAAGGGAAAGGACATACCCAAGTGCCCTATCTCATCCATCATGGCTGATGGGGAAGGAAGTATCCACAGGTCATTGAAGTAAGTTGTGCGGAATGATGAAACCTGAAAAATCTCAACCTTGTGATGATTGGATATAAATTTAATATCGCCTTGAGGGGGAGGGTAATCGAAGGTACCCATCAAGGATGGGCACAAACCAACCCCTACATTAACAACACCCGGTTGAGGATTATCAATCATTGGGACCGTGGATGCCCCCAGTGAAGGGTCAGGTCTGGAAAAAGACAATTGATCTATGGTCACAATCCAGCCCTTGTGTGGAAACAACAAGACCCAAAAAACTGTAGCGACCACAGCTTGCATAGCATAAGTCCAACTCCTTCCTAACAAAAGATTATAGTCGAGGGGAGCGTCAGCTACTTCTACTTCGATGCACACGGTCTTCCCTCCTAACTGCATGGGGAAAGAGGGAATGATACCATGTGGTCGGAATGAATGACCGTCGAAAGCAGTGAGGAGAGTAGGTGACGAAGACAAAATGGGTTGGCCGATGGCTTTCCAACATGCTAACGACATAATGCATGTCGAGGCACCCTCATCCACCACCGTGCGGAATATATTCCTTGTGAAAGTTTTCATGGGATGAGCCACTACTGTCTAAAATGCTACGTGGTAAGGAAGACGAGGTTTTAAGTCGGTAATATCTAGCATGATTGTTCCCAGATTACAAGTCTCGATAGATCCTAAAGTTGTTAACAAATCTTTCCTCTGTGAAGGGCAACTTTGGAGGACCTCCAAAGCAGACATTGTGCAAGGGGTTTTTGATAAATCCTCCACCACAGAGTAGTTATGGGCAGCCCTTGCATTAGGGTTGTGAGAATATTTCTTGAACATGCCTTTGGGGATGTGTGTCATTGTTTCTCCCAACATCTTCTCAATCTGTAGGGGAAGAGATGGGAGTTCGCCTTCTTTGCCCTTCTCAAAAGTGCTTGGCTAACTATAGTCATGTGCTCTAGTTGATAAAAAAAGCATCACCTTTCACCATATATACATTCACAGATGTGGGGTTGTTCGAAGATGGAGGGGGTCCTTGACTGCCCCCTTCCATGCTTCTAGAGGCTTGAGTTAGATTGTTTCCATGTTGAAATGGATTAGTTAACACGGCAGGTGGTTGCTGTGTCACAAACTTTTGGGCCTCCGCAAGCCAAGGACATAGGTGGGTTGGGTGGTCTTCCACGCATAGGTTGCATGGAAACCTCGCCTTCCATTTTTCAGTATTTCCCTTGCCATCATTATTGGTGATTTTCTTATCCCCCTTACCCTTCTTTCATTGTTTTTTCTTTGCTTCGGGCTGCTAGGTGGCCTTTGGGTTAGTCAGTTGCACTGTGTGTGCATCCGACGTTTTGGTAGGGGGAGCATCCAAAGCAGTAATTTGGCTTGCCACTGTGTGTTGTATAGAAAACTGTTGCAACTAATTCGTTAGTTGTTCAGCGGGCTTTGTTTGTGCAGATCTAGCAATACCATCGACATGTGGTCCAGCTCTTTGTCTAGTTTTATCAAGTATCAAGCATGGTGCATCAGGTAAGATGTTGTATAATAAACCAGACTGAGAATAGATGAGCTCAAATTGTTGAGCTCTCATGAGGGCATCTTCTTCAGAGAATACACCTGACATCACGACGTCTTTGGATAGCTGCGAGACCAAAGACTTAAGGAACCATTCTAGCAGGAATGCTAGTGGGACTGGTACTTTAATTAAACTCTTCCTACGTCTCCATTCTCGGATATGATCAAAGATATGATCTGTTGTCATCTCTTTGAAATTATCAAGCAACTCTGTGCCAGTGTCATATCTTACAGGTAACTGGAAATGGTTTAGGAAATCCATCATGAGTTCGCCGAAGGAAGAGTATCTTGAGCGATCGAGCTCAATGTACCATTTCATGGCACTCCCAATGAGAGTATGTTGAAACAATCGCAACTGTACGGAATCGTCTTTCAACGAGTTAAAAGAGCACCAAAGATGAAAGGTAGTCACATGATCTCCTGGATCTTCATTAGGCTTGGCCTCGAAATTCAGGATGTCTGAAGGCAACTTCATCGGCATAGGAGGCCAACGTGGATCATGAGAGATAGGGTCATTCAACAACCTTTTCAAATCTGGCAAGTGCAGAGTCACCAGGAAAGGTAGTTTGGGTTGCTGGTGATAACCTGGGAAAACAAGGCCTGGAGTTTGACTAGCACCAGGTTGCCAGAAAATTTTTGGCTCCTGGCCCTCATTCTGGTAGAAACCATGGCCTTGTCCAACATATTTATTTTGTGTGTGTGGAGACATCATCGGATGATTTCCAAAATAGGACATAGATGGTTGGGCGTGCATTACGTTTGGAGTACTTTGGGAAGGATTTCCCTAGGTCGGTCCCATGGGGATAGGCATGGTATTTTGTCCAAGGTTCCATTGATTGTGGAAATAATTACCCCAGATTGGCATTCCAGATGAGGAAACGGATCCCTGCCAAGAATTCCAAAGTCCTAACGTGGAAGAAGTTCCTAGATTTTCTCCCTATGCAGGAACAATACCCTGCATAGGAATAGGTTATCCAAAACTGGGGTTGCCCCCAGTCAGGAAAGATGCTGATGAAAAAGCATTATTACCGAATGCTCCAATCAAAGAAAATGGTGTTGAACCTACCGGCATACTATGTGAAGGTGGTCCTTGACTCCCCGCTCCAAATAAACTAAGGGGTGTAGGTTGCCTGGCGGATTACTGGTGCGAGCCACCGAGAAAAGGGGATGAAGGAGGTATGTGACCTCCTCCGTAAGGGAAAGCATTAAAAGGAGTAGGAATTCCCCATATGTGACCTTCCAGAGGAGCGCTAGAGCTCCCTGCCCCCAGACCTAAAGTCTGTAAAGTGGAGTAGGAAAGTACAGGACTTGTACCCGAACTAGGCATTCCGTATGAGAAGGGGGGGGCTGTCGCACTTGGTGTGAAAGGGGTTGTGGATGCCGCCAAAGACAGAATCGGACCACTGTGCGACATAGAGGAGGTCGAGACCATGGTGACTCAATTCATCGATGGTGGGTTAGGAGGTGGAAACGCTCCTATGGTGACAACCGTAGTGGGAACTGATGAATTCCCAGGAGTGATGACAACATCTGTTTCCATTCTTGCATGTGACACTATCTGGCACTCATAAGGATAAATTAGTATGATGAGGGGTGCTAAGAGATCAGTGGTTGGGGTTTCAACCGTGCCAAGGGCTTTCGCTCCAAGGTCCAGAATGGTCGATTCCTCCGGATGTTGGTCAGGCATAATTTCTTGCGACCTGGTCGCTTCAAAAGATCCTTGTTGGTCTAGCTTTCCCCTTAGTGGTGGCGCGGAAGGCTCCAGTGTAACCGGTGGCAGGCCAAGAAGCCTTTGTGACCAGTGGAGCTCGTGATTCTCCATTGTGTGAGAGGATCAAAGACACTCTAGGGTAGACTATACGTTTAAAATTAACACACACTAAAAAAAAATTCCTATGAGATAAAACAGGCAAACACTAATTAATTGCAAGAATAGTTACAACAACCAACACTAGAAAAACTTACCGGTGCAAGTGCAACTCGAACACGGAAGCACCCTTTAGGTATACTCTACAAAGCGTGGCCCGATGTCTGTCCTAGGTACTGTGGTATACCCCCGTAGTCACCTATCTAAGTCCCTAAAAATATGGGCAACTAGGTTGCCAGCGCATGAACAGCCACCCAACGGGTATAGTCAAAGTTGGGTAGACCACAATGAGCAGGGTATCAAGCCCGAAATCTATCAAGGGTATCGAAATCAAGTGGTATGGAAGACAACTAAGGACCTCAAATAGATTCAAGACCCACGAAGCCCTGTGGCAAATGCAATCGATGGAATCCCAAAACAAGTCCTCTATATATGTTCTCCACTACGATTGGTCCAGCTTTGGAGGGGTTATCTCCGCTACCTTTCCGCACGCGACCTCATGTTTATCCCCTGTGTTAGAGGGGGGTCCCTGATAACTTTCATGATACTAGACTTAGACACTCCCTAACTTAGACTTCAATGTTTGATTTTAATGGCCTTGAAGAGTTTCCTCTCCAACCTAATCCAAGGCCCTAATCCTGAACTAGTTGGTTAACCCTACAAACATAAAAGTCTAAGAATTTTTGGTTTTAGCGTTATTTTTAAAGCTTGTATTAAGTCAAGGGGTATGGAAGTGAAACTGATGATGTGTAAAAGATGAAAGTAAAGAAAGAATAAAAAGATGGAAACAAAAACTTTTACTTAATGCAAAATTTCAACAACTTTTCTAAAATTTGTAATTTTCTAAGATTTTGGACAACCAACTCAAAAAGAATTTCACTCAACTATGAGCTACTTATGATCTAAATGAGCTGCAAAAAACTTATGAAATAAAGACTTTTCCTTGGTTACTAGTGCAAGATCACACCTTTTCAACCAAACAAGAAAATAAAAGATCTGAATGCTTATAAAGCAAAAAGGAAAAAATGTCAGACAAGTAAAAAACCAAGAAAACAAATTCTGGCCTAACCGCAGATCACAAAGAATCACTTCAAAAACTGTCAACCAAGCAATTTAAAAAATGACTCTCACACTTGTCTAAAAAACCCTAAAAACAATTTTTTAATGACACATTTTTAAATGAAAAAAAGCAAGCTAAGGTTAAGATCAACCCTAAGCTACTGACTGCTAAGATAGAGATTCAAAATCCTGAGAGGTATAACTCCTATTAAGGGAAAGGATGACTTTCTTACCCTCAACAAAACTTATCCTGCACTGACACACTACTGACAATTCAACAGCAAGCCTGTGCACGCGAGCTGTGTAGAGCCAAGGCGTGTGTACACGCGTGCTGGCCTTATGTAGGCTGCATGGACTTTATAAAATCTCTTGAAAAACTAAAACAGACAATATAAACCAGGAAAAGACCATTGGTATTGATCACCAAGATCTCCTGAAGGCTTAGACACTCCTTTTAACATAAAAAAGAAAACAAGGAAAGGAAAAAATTCTTTGTAAAGAAAATCAATCTGAGATAAGACTGCAATCAAACAAGACTAAGACAGAGTTCCAAAACCCCTGAAATTAATTGATGATAACAGGAAAGAGGATGACTGCCTCTAACATGTTCTAGAATCTACACGCTACTGCTACTTCCCCAGCTAGCATGTACACGCGTGCTGTGAGAGAGTAGGGCGTGGGTACACGTGTGTAGACCTTATACAGGCCGCATGTACCTCTGTGAGTCTCAAAAAAACACAGTTCAAGCAAATGATAGAGAAAGCTGGTATGGAAAACCAGACTCTCTGCTAGCTCAGACCTTACAGAAACTAAAAAAGAACAAGCAAGAAAACCAGTCTTTTAAAACTACCAAAAAGATGTACTAAAATTCCAGGAACCCTAAGAGACTTTCCCAGTATGGTCGCCAATTCTGTTGTGAGGGAAATCTCCCTATGGACTAGCAAATAGGGTTTAGACTTTGCATGCAGATATGATCGAAGAGAAACTACTTTCTACCTTCATCCCTAGATTTAAATCCCCTTTTCTTAGTAAATGCATGGCAAGATCAACCTACCTCATTCCCAGCGTTTAATGTCGATCCTTTGTTGTACTTGATTACTTGTTCGCGATACTCCTTCCAAAGCTGACCTACGTACAAGACAAGCAACAACTACACATGCATCCTACTCATATACTAATGGGTTAGAAATCTGAACATATACTAATCAAACAATGAAAAGTTCATGAGTTGGGACGGGAAAAGCATTTTCTTTATTTCTTTAAATGACTCAACTTACAAAGATTGAGACCGACCACTGCTCCACAAACCTTGTCCTGGGCTCCTCTTCTACCGTCCTCCAACTACTTTGCTTTGAATCTCTTCTGGCATAAGGAAAGCTAAAGGGTTGGGACAATGGGAATAATCAAATAGGCAGAGTTTCTCTGCTATATTTTTCCTCCTCCAAATGGGACCCCTACCCCTTCTTTTATAGGCTAGAAGGAGCTAGGTATTTGGATGAACCCTCGGCCATGCATGGTCAGGAATTTCAGTTAACTCACCTATATCTTTTTGTTTCGTCGGAAACTTTCCTTTTTTTGTGCTTTTGTCGGTCAACGCAGGTTGTTTTAGGTCAGCCATCGTGTACACACTTGCAGTAATGAAGTAGGGTGTGTGGGCCCTTATAAAAGAGGTTTTTTCAAAGAGTTTGTTTCAACAGTGGCTTGGCAAAGAAGCTATGATATGGCCAGATGCCAGGTAATCATGTGTGGTGCAATTTAGGGTTATAACACATTTGAAGAACTTTGGACATGATGCGCTCAAGAAGAATCAAGGATAAGTGCAAAAGAGAAACCCCAAAATAAGTACGATGATCAGGCCTTCACAACAAGATTCAATAATTTCAGGAGCAAACGGTAGTTTGGTTTAGAGAGGAAGACAAATCAAGAGAAAGATATTTCAGAAATACAATGCTTCAACTGTCGAAAGTATGGTCACTACAAGAATCATTGTCCCGAGTGAAAGAAAAGGAAGGAGACACACGAAGCATTAGTTTCCAAAGAAAAGGAACCTACAAAGAAGACTAAGTAGGATGAAAGAGACTTCTTCTTCTTAAGGTAACAATATTCTTCTTAGTTCTTGTACATATCTTGTTTGCATTGTCTTTGTGCATATATTGTATATCTATATCCTCTGAAGATAATGTGTTCCAAGAAGAACTATACCCATGGAAGAACAACAAGATAAAGATTTCTATCATTATACAAGTTAGATAATACACATGAAAGGATACATCAAACAAATTATGTGGAAGCTACTACAAGATAAGTCAAAATCAGAATCAATCATGAAGAGACTTAGAAGAAGCAAAGACAGAAAGAAGTTAGCGATCAAGAGGAAATTGGAGAAAGACTTATGACGTTTTGCATAAGACAATAAGATGGAAGTGTGGACTCTATTAGACGGAGGAAGCCGATTATATATTGCAGAAGACAATAAGGATGCAGACGAAAGCGTGGACTCTGTTAGATGGAGGGAGTCGATTATATGCACTCATACATGAAGCAAGGATTAGGAGGGAGCTAATCCTATGATCCAATGAAGATGATGAAGTATATATCCATGATAGAAACCATGAAAGACAATAAGTGTTAAATTCAACCTCAGAAGAAGTCTTCTTCGAAGAGAAGCCTTAAATTATCCCTGGTTTTCCATCCACATCCATGATCCTATAATGAATGGAAGAAGTGGAATATTTAGGGCATGGAATCTATAAGAAACTCCATGGACCCAAGAGCTAAAGAGAAACATGAGGAAGAACATGAATATTCCAAGAAAGAAAGAAAATCCAGAACAACCGACCAGTGTATTAAGAATCACAAGATTACCAGCCTGATATGAACTTACTAAAAGCAATCAAGTGGAGGAACTAAAAGTTGTGATGAAGAATGGTGTATATATGCACGCATTGCAAGATCCAGAACTAGAGGTTCTCCCAGATGGAGGGAGAAGACTATGATGATTACTTGTCCCAGTAAATCAGACATACCTCTACATGAGTCATTATATCATCTGCAATATCCATGAGTTGAAGTTCTACATAAGATGAATGCAAAGACTGTTCTCCAGAGCAATTGAACAAGAGTGTATGAAGAGAAACCTCAAGACTTTGAGGCATACCAGAAAGAGACCCTTGTATGCAGATGGAATAAGATAACTTGATGGAGAACCTCTAGTGCATAGCAGAAGCATGGTGAAGACTTTCTATAACAAAGATATTGTATCAAGATGATTACTCAAGAGATCAAATCTCATGATGACAGGAAAAGTGCCACATGGATATGTTCCAGTTCTCCAACAATGATATACTTTATTGATCAGAGCTACTTAAATCCTTCAGAGAAAACCAATGTTCTGTACCGAAGTACATTTGAAATCAAGCATTATATTATCCATGATGAAATCCAGAAAAGAGAAAGTGGTTCTCCAATACATATCTCCAGAGATGAGCAGATAAGCAAACATTTTGGTAAATCTTCTGTCCAAGATGAAAGAGTTTGCGTACTCAAGCTAGAGCTCGTGGAGATGATTTCCTTATTGAATAAGGAAGAGATGACTCCCAAGTTGGGAGGGAGAACTCATGTGTTATTAAACAATCATTTTTCAATTCAAAAAATGGTCCAGGATGAGCAATTTATTTCCAATTTGGAAAGTGGATTGAGATTTCTGATGGACAGACATTTTCTAGTTCAGAAAATGGTCTAGATTGTTGATGTACCATAGATAGTGACTTCCCGTTGTGGTTAAC
Source organism: Picea engelmannii (assembly GCA_009831015.1). NCBI lineage: Eukaryota > Viridiplantae > Streptophyta > Pinopsida > Pinales > Pinaceae > Picea > Picea engelmannii. The sequence continues at coordinate 135,136 of ML788411.1, forward strand.
ATGGGGAGTGGTCTAGGGAAGTCTCTCTTCTTGAGGGTTACTCAAGAAGACTGACCTGCCTCTCTTGACAACGATTTATCATTGTGGTTAACATGAGGAATGGTCTGTTTTGGAGGTTGGTATAGAACAATCTTTTTCTCTTGTGGTTAACAAGGGAAATAGTTCAGACAGTCATTCCTTAGGGTGGATTCATTCTCTCCAGGTTGCACTTTGCTTAGTGCCAGAGGAATGGCCCAGGGTGGGGAATGTTCTAGGCTCAACAATCAGGGATAGGAATTCCTTAGGGAGGATTCATTGTTTCCAGGTTACACTTTGTTTAGTGTCAAAGGAATGACCCAGGGTGAGGAATGGTCCAGGCTCAGAAATCAGAACAATCATTCTTCCTTGTTTGACAAGAATAAGCCAGACATCCCATCGTTGATGTTCTACTTTGAGGGAAGATATTCTTTCAGATCTCACATATGTGAGTGAAAGATTGGCCCAGATGATTCAACTTATTTTAACATTGTTTCTGTGCAGGTTGATATTAGATGATTGTTATGAAGACTGTATGTCTCTAGACAGTAGATGTATACTACTGTGGTGGATGTGTTCCACTATTTGTGACTATATGTCACTGATCAAGTACCTGTGTGCTACTTGATGTGGTTCTGTACCACTGGATTGTAGTTGTGTACTACTATAGATAGACATAGTTGTGTTCTATTGAATGATATTGTTCTGATTGCCTTGAAGACTATCAACAGTATTGAAAATGATTACTAATTTCTTCTAGGACATATGTTTGGATTAGAAGAATGGTTCTTCTATCACTCTATGGAGTGAGTGATTTATTTAGCATCATGTTTGATTACTCAGATGGAGTATGGTTCCGAGAGATGATGCAGTTGATGACACTGATAGTGATGATGGTGCTCATCATAAGATAGTCTATACAACTATGTTGATGCTACCGGGTGAATGGTATGCTTTGTGCTCAAGACCATTACCTGTAATACCTCCCTAGCTAGGAGGGAGTGTTCATATTATGGTAGTTGCGGGAGGTATTTACCTCCACGTGTAAACCTAACGAGAATAGAATACTCCCAGAAGAAATAAGAAACCCTAATGGGCTAATAACCCTATAAGACTTTTTGGCTCAAGAAGATAATTTGTATTAGGTTATTAGCCTCCAAGAGAACAAGTCAGCGAGAAGAAATAATATATACTGAATAGATAGATACCTAGAATGAGAAGTTGGCCCACGCAATTAGCCAGAATCAGTATAAATACAAGAGGCTAGTCTTCATTCTGGCAGGGCATTCTCATAACTGTAGAGCAACACTTGTGCGCACTGCAGTGCCCAGTTTGTGCGCAGGTTTGGAGGAGAGCTACTGGTGCAGTTTTTACATCTAGCAATTACATTTTGGCTTAGACTATCTCTTGGCTAGGTTTTGGACTATCTGATCAGCTCTTGTTGGTGCGTTATCCTTGGGGAAAGGTGTGCTACCCTTTGTTTGGCTATCTAGCCTAGGGTTTTCTTCCGGAGTGATTCTCTATCAAGGTTAAGGTGCTCGGAGGGTGGCTTCGGCCTATGGTTGGGTGACAATAGTGATATTGTCAATGGTAAAACGAGCACATCCATTATATTCTAACAAAACATAGCATCTAAATCTAGAGAAAATATCTCTATGAGAAATAATGAGAAATTAAAATCATGAGCGACGAGATAAAATAACATGACATCAATCTCAAAAGGCCTTACATTCTAATTAAACCATGCTTGTTGAATGCAGTTCACATTTCATGACTTTCAAGTAAACAATCGTCATTTCTTCCAAAATACTTAGCTCACTAACTTATCTTCTCATTGTATTGAGTGTAGGTACCACCAAATAGGTACATGCCAGATCTATCTTCCTCGATTGAGGATCAAGATATACTAGGAGAGGTTGAAAGTGAGACGTGTTGTATGTAACATCCCCTCCATTACGTCTACAATTAGTGACGTACAAAAGGTAAATATTTTTTTCTTTGCATTAGGAAATTAAACGTCACCACGTAATGAATAGAAACACCATAGATGCATCATCCTAATTAATAACGAAACATAATTAATGCATTAACATAATTAATAACAACACATATTCAACACATCATTGTAATAAATAACGAAACGTAATCAACACATCATCACAATAAATAACAACTTGTAATCAACGCATCGCCATAATTAATAGTGTCGCCAAATCAACACATCACAATCAACAGACGCAATATACTAATAATTGATCAACCATGGCACTGAATATTAAAGGAAAATACCCGCCCATCCCATCATGCATGGTTAGGACCTCCAAGACACATAAGCAATGCTCAAGTCCAGGATTCATCCAATTGATTTTGACCACTCAAGGTCTCAGGACTGGCGATTTCTCTAAGGAACAAGGAAGTATCTAAATCCCATAACTCAATCACACGCCGCTACACAAACTAGAATTATGAGTGTACTTAATCATCAATTCATCATAGTGCAAATAATAATCTACTCTACCTAATAAATCTTTCAAGCAACAATTGAGCGTAGTGAGTAAAAGGATTTTACATAAGAATAATAAATAAAGAGCGCAAATACAATATTAATCTCATATAGCTTAACTATACATCTTCATCTTAAGGAATATCTTCTAAGAGTATGTAAGGAAATGCTAAAATTTAATAATCATTATGAGAACCCATAAGAAGATAGATCTTCTCAAGCCATACATTAAATTTAACACTACTTGCATTAAGTATCCATCTATAAACTAATAGAAATCATTCATAACATCATTTATTAAGAAGCCAACGCTTGCATAACCCTCCTAAAATAACTAAAAGGGTCAATCATAACTACAACGAAGGATTCCAATGCTACCTTACCCTTATATTGCGTAGGAACTATAAGAAATTTTATCCCTAATAAGAATAGAGAAGATAATTCACATACTGTCTTGAATGTCCAATTAGAGACCTAGGAAGGTCATGACATGAAATCACTTGCCTTGCATTGCTCGCCTATCATCAACACTAAGAAGCGCAAATGTCCAGTCGACATCCATGCCAAGGTATTGAGTAGCGCACAGACACATAGCGACGAGTAGGTGGAAGAGCCCACAATAAGCGGTGAGCTAAATACGCCATCGCCAATTATATTTTTACAGTCTTCTCGTTGTCGGGTTAAGGGTTCGAGGAGGCGACGTCTGTTGATCTATATCCAGTTGAGGATTCGATTTAAAGGCCAGTTACACAAATTGCAAATGGAGCCCCGAAATTTCAAGTCGAATTTCGAGAGGAAGAAAAGAAAGACGGATTCTTGGATTGTCCACGCTCAGCAGCAATCTCCAGGTTTATTTTAAAGTCGGTTCGGAGATTAGAGGGAACAACAGTCCCAAAATTCGAGATGAAGAAAACGGGTTTCTGGATTGTCCCGCTGAGCAGCGATCTCCAGTTTTGTTTTAAATTCGGATCCGTGACTTAGCTTGATGGTAAACCCCACGAATTTAATAAAAATTTAAATATAACTTTTAGAGATACCATTAATCTCTTCCCAAAAAAATTCAGTCACTTACACAGACATACGAAACTAAATTTTTTGTTTGGGGAAGAAGGTTTTCCAAGACAATAGGTTGACTTCCGATACACATACACAAGGCGGTTGCAAATAGATTGAAATTCTAGGAAGGGTAAACTTTTGTTACGCATACTCAATTCGATTGGCAAGGTTCTTAATCGTAAAGTCTTCAGAAGGTTCATTAATGCAGTTGTGATTTTACCAGTTTTCATTTCCATTTCGTATTCTGGTACATACATCATATACAATCTATGATATAATTTCTAACAATTTCAAGAGTGACCAACTATCGGTGAACATGTAGGAATCATATTGGTTTTTTTTTTAGTTTTTTTAAAGAAAAATAGCTACCCAATTTTAATACTTGGGTTGAGGAAAAGATGGACAATAATACCAGAATTTTACTTCTAAATTATACAAATCGGTATCAATTTTCATTTACAGTTCACGGGGAATTGCAAATTAAACTCACCACAAAAGTAATCTTATCATAATTACAAATCTAAAATAGAATATCGTGACCGGCGAGAGTGAACTTGAAGATGTACTTTCGCAACTGGCGTTCTGTCTGACCTTCCACTTGCTAATCACAGAGACTTCAACGGTACCTCCCAGCCAACACTAGGGGTACTCTTCTTCCCCCTTGGCCCCTCGAACTGCAAAGGGGCCACTCACACAACCAGAAATAATCTATCTCCAAGCTTGCCTCGCAAGGTAAAGTTGCCACTCTCTCTCTCAAGCTGGCCATCCTAACTCTTACAAGTAAAACCAGTCAAAAATAATTCAGGAGCATAATTTTACCAATAACCAGTGTGATCCCTTGATCTGAAAATGGAATGAATATGTTTCCAATAGATCTTTAAAATGAAGAAGACTTGTCTCTTTAAATTGCAAGTGTAAAATGGTATATGTTTAGGTAATTGGATCAAGTTACTAACACATAAATTAAATTAGTTTTACTTAATCATAAGTAGCATATCAAACATATAAAAACCATCAATAATGAACACATAAAATAGCAAATGATAAAGTAGTTCACCCCTATCTTCTACTACATCTCTTGGTCCAACATCCCTTGGATCATTTTCATCATGCTTAAATAGTGCTCTTACAATGCTCAAGATAAAAAATAGATGGCTCCAATGGCTTCAAAACATCCAAAAACCCCTAGTTGGGCTTTTTCGGCACCTGGTTTGGCCATAAAATGAAAAAGTTACACCTCCTAGAAGTTTTCCCCTTCGAGCTTGTTGTACCTACTCGCCAAAACACACCCACTGACAGACTAACCCGACCTCTGTGTGTTTTTCACACCAAAACTTAGCACATGCAACTATTCCCGCAAAAAGGGTGAAAATGTAGTACCGTTAGTGGGTTACCCCCCAATCTTTGGCGGAGAACTTGGTCATATGGCCCCATGTGGCCAACGACCTAACAAATGTGTGCCCATCAGCTAGCTCCTTCGTGCAAAGGTATGTGGTCATATGGTAGAGTGATATGCGACCAGGGATAACTCCAAAACCAATCGTTTGCGTGCACCCTGGTTATATGGAGTGGTTGTATGAATGTGTTACGGGGCTATACACTCCAAGTGTCAACAGTCCACGTTGGTGGTCTTATGCAGTGTCGTATGACCCAGGGCTTAAATAATTGAAATGTTCTACGTGCTAGTTAAAGGAGTGGACATGTGGTAAGTGTTAAGAACCACAGGTTGGGGCTTAGGCCCAGGCCCTTCACTCCGTCGACCAAAACCTTATTGCAATTCAAATGTTTAAAATAGACCATAAGGGATAAGAAACATCGTGGGCGGGATGGTAGCCCAAGCCCTGCCAAAGCACTACCCTCGCCCAGAGGTCACGGGTTCGACTCCTATGGAGTCATAAAATTTTATCAAACTCTAATCAACTTGGAGGGTTCCATGTGGCATCCCACGACTGGGCCACGTGGAATCATAACATTTTCCCATAAAAATGGCACTTGTCACAATATGATTCGCCCACGTCTGCCACCGAGCCTACCCTATTAGCATGCCAACTTAGCACTCTTCCATGTCACTTGTATGACCATGCCACATCACTTGCCACCTGTGGGTCCATACCCTGCCACGTCAGCATTGTATGGATTGTACAGTCAGCATAATTTTGCATGTTTGGCAAAATGAACAAAACGTGATATCTTGCCCATATGACGTCTTTTTGAGCTCGTTCAAGTTGTGCTGGGTTCATGACGACGATGCCTACACACGTGTCCATTTTGAAGCAATTTTGAGCACTTTGATTTTTTAGCAAAATTTGATCCCTTGGATCACACCTCCTCATTGGGAAGCTTTTGGACCTCCAAAAGACTACTTTTAGTCAATCTAAAGATGATAGTACAGTTCCCTCACCTTTCTGACCTCAATCCACTTGGCCTTGCTGGGTTTGGTGACCTTGACACCAATACGAAACTTGTCGTGCCTTATCTTGTACATGGTTTAGCTCTTTCTCAACTGCTCTTGAACGGTTTGATGCACAAATTGAACTTGTTCAGTGAACTTCTTGCCTACACCAAAATGGCCAGCAACAAGAGAAGAATGTGTTTCCCTTATCTTGTTGACTTTTTCACCTTGTGAAAAACATAGCTTTCCAAGATAAAAAAGTTTACCATGCCCATAGGAATCCAATTCTTCAACTTGGTTAGTATGACATAAAGTTGTATAAACATTTTTTCCATCAACATCTAAAGCATATTGTTCCAAATAGCTCTTATGCATGATAAGATTATGCTTGAAAATAACTAAAGCACTAACAATAGGCCTAGTAAGCACATTAACGACTTTGTCATAAAAGTCGTTCATATACCTTATAAACAAGTGGAAAACATAGCTTGTCAAGTCATGCAATGGAGCTTTCTTTGATTTCAAAGCTTTCTTCCATGTGTCTCCTTTAGTAATCATATACCTTAATGCATACCCTGCCATGTCAGTATTGTACGGATTGTACATTCAGCATAATTTTGCATGTTTGGCAAAATGAACAAAACGTGATATCTTGCTCATACAACGTCTTTTTGAGCCCGTTCAAATTGTGTTGGGTTCATGACAATGATGCCTACGCACGTGTCCATTTTGAAGCGATTCTGAGAACTTTGATTTTTTAGCAAAATTTGATCCCTTGGATCACACCTCCTCATTGGGAAGCTTTTGGACCTCCAAAAGACTACTTTTAGTCAATCTGAAGATGACAATACAGTTCCCTCACCTTTCTGACCTCAATCCACTTGGCCTTGCTGGGTTTGATGACTTTGACACCAATACGAAACTTGTCATGCCTTATCTTGTACATGGTTTAGCTCTTTCTCAACTGCTCTTGAACGGTTTGATGCACAAAGTGAACTTGTTCATTGAACTTCTTGCCTACACCAAAATGGCCAGCAACAAGAGAAGAATGTGTTTCCCTTATCTTGTTGACTTTTTCACCTTGTGAAAAACATAGCTTTCCAAGATAAAAAAGTTTACCATGCCCATAGGAATCCAATTCTTCAACTTGGTTAGTATGACATAAAGTTGTATAAACATTTTTTCCATCAACATCTAAAGCATATTGTTCCAAATAGCTCTTATGCATGATAAGATTATGCTTGAAAATAACTAAAGCACTAACAATAGGCCTAGTAAGCATATTAACGACTTTGTCATAAAAGTCTTTCATATACCTTATAAACAAGTGGAAAACATAGCTTGTCAAGTCATGCAATGGAGCTTTCTTTGATTTCAAAGCTTTCTTCCATGTGTCTCCTTTAGTAATCATATATGTAGTCTTGTTCAAGGCTCTGAAATCTACCCACATATGCCATATACAATCTTTCTATGGTACCAAACCAATTGGTGACCTGCATGGAGAAGTGCTTGGTTTGATGACCCCTTTGTCAAGCAACTCTTGGGCTTATTTTATGATTTCAACATTATCCATGTCTGACATCATGTACATGTCAATGTTTGAAAGAGGACCTCTTTGCTGCAATAGAATCTCATGTTGGATACCCCTTTTAGGAGGAAATCCCCTTGGTTCCTAAAACATATCAACATTTTAGTTAACAACCTCATACAAATCAGATTTTAACTTTGAATCACATCCTTTGAGAAGTTCTTCTTCATCATTGTCTTTGGGTTTAATCATCAAAAGTACAAGGTTCTTACTAGCATTGACTAGTCTATTCATTTGTCCAACATTTGTAACTGACAAATTCATCTTCTTTGTATGTGCTCTAACAATGTACTCAAATCCATTTTTAAACAAATGATATTTGTTCTCATGACAATGAAATATGGCTGGCATGTCATATAAGTATGGGCTTCCCAACACAATACCAAAAATATGCAATGGAATAACATCAAGCTCTACCTCATCTATATAGTTTGCAATGATGGAAAATCTAAGTTTACACCTTCTTGTCACATGCAATTTGGCATTGTCACATATCCAACCTAAAGGGTATGGATTATGATGAGGATTAGTTTCCAAATCTAGTTTCTTGACAATGTCTTCAGAAATGAGGTTTTCTTGTGATCTCGTATCAAAGAGAGTATCTATCTTGGTATGTTTTAAAATTACCCTTATGTGAAAAAGATATATTCTTTCTTTTTCATGTTGAATTACATTAAGGCTACTACTAATTGAATAACTAGTACTTGCAATAGACTTCTTAACTTGTGATGCAGACCCCCTATCCCTCTTAAGGGTTGTGCGACCTCCCGGTTAGGATCTTCTAGTTCTGAAGCCAAAATGGCTCTTCTAGTTCCAAACTGGAACCCTTTGAACGAACACACAAATTCCCCACAAATGCTCAGTTGGCTTTTCCAAGCACCAAACGTGAGCTCCCATAGCACACGACCAAGAGCCGTGACCTTGCGCTAAGCCACAAAGGGCGCTTATCGTGGACCGGGACTTCACAAGTCAAGTGTCCCATCCCTCTATCCTTCGAACTCCTAGTTGTCAAAATGTTGAAATATCAGGGACCGGGACTTCACAAGTCAAGTGTCCCATCCCTTTTCTCTTCGAACCCCCGGTTGCCGAAATGCCGAAATGTCGGGGACCAGGACTTCACAAGTCAAACGTCCCGTCCCTTTTCTCTTCGAACCCCTGGTTGCCGAAATGTCGAAATATCGGGACCAGGACTTCACAAGTTAAGCATCCCGTCCCTTTGCTCTTCGAACCCCCAGTTGCTGAAATGTCAAAATATCGGGGACCGAGACTTTACAAGTTAAGCATCCCGTCCCTTTGCTCTTTGAAACCCCCAGTTGTTGAAATGTCGAAATATCAGGGACCAAGACTTCACAAGTCAAGAGTCCCATCCCTTTGTCCTTCAAACCCCGAGTTGCCTAAGTGTCGAAATGTCTCGGCGCCTATTCCTTCGGGTTTTCGCATTTTGCGAAATTAGGATACAGGGGATGTCACTGCTCCTTGGAATCCCCAGTTACCGAAGTGCCAAAATGCTGAATTGTCCCGGCGTTGGATCAACGACTCACAACACTCCCTGGGATCTACTGTTCCGGTCGAATCATGATTTCATGATTTCGTGATTCAGGGTTATGGGAGACAAGAACCTCTATCTTTCCAACTCGCAGTACCCGAAATTACGAAATGGACCAACGGTCCAGATCTGCCTGTGATCGACGGTTCAGGTCAAATCATGATTTCACGATTTCGTGATTCAAGGTTCTGAGAGACAAGAACCTCTATCTTTCCAACTCACGGTACCCGAAATTGCGAAATGGACCAACGGTCCAGATCTACCTGTGATCGACGGTTCAGGTCAAATTGCGATTTCGTGATTCGGGGTTCTAGGAGACAAGAACCTCTGTCTTTCCAACTCGCGGTACCCGAAATCGTGAAATGAACCAACGGTCCAGATCTACCTATGATCGATGGTCACTACTCCTCCTGAGCTTTGGACATCAAGAAGCCCTCACTGCTAAACGCCTCACAGCTCCACCTGATCCAATGACCTGTGGGGTTTCGGCATTTCTCCTCAAGGACTCTCTACCGTCCATTCAGATCTTCGAGATCTCCCCTCCGAGATCTATGCAGTGTTGAAGCCTGCGCTCCTTCCTCAAATCAGACGATCCGTGGGATTTTCCACCGTGATCCAACGCTCGACGATGTTCTTCTTCCTGAGCTTTTACTCACTTCAGACTTAGAAGATTTTCTAAGTCTTCGAAAACTTGGTCTTCGCTTCTTCCAGGGAATGAGTTCTTGGATTTCGATAATACTTTCCAAAGTGTTATTCCTTCTAAGCTTTGTCTGGTTCAGACTTCGATTTCTCGCGCACTCCTTGCGTCTAAGGGATTTTGATAACTCAGATCCATGGCGTTTCTCTATAGCTCGATGCACACCTTACATAGCTCCCAATGAAGAGAAACAACTGAAACTGGAAAAACTCACAGCTCCATCCACTTGTTCATGAAAATAAAAAATGACAGGAAAATGCACAACAATCCACACACCATACATTTGGATCAATTTTCCATTCTATTATATTCACAAGTGCCCAATGGCTACATAATGCATCCGAAATTACAGCAACTCAATAACTAAGATCTCTTGTTAACTCGCAGTTCTCTCTTACAGTTAATTTCTCTCTATATTGCATCTCTCTACATTGCAGCTCCCTCCTAACTGGGTGTACAAACTACTACATAACTCAAAAATGTTTCTAGGGTTTTCCCCTAGCTACTTGCCTACTCTAACTTCATCCTACGCTATCTTAGTTCAGTCGCATTCTAGAGCCGAAGTGGAAACTCCTGCTCTGTTTACAATTTCAAAACTTGCCTCAAAGGGTAAAATTCGGCACTAATTCAAGCATGCCTCCAAAGGTAAATTCTGGCGTTGAGTGGAGGCAGATTCTGAAATCGGTTGTAACTGCCCACATTGAAGTTCTGGAAGAACTCTCATGTGTTGAGTGGTCTCGCCTCTGTGCGCTTGCTAATGATGCTCCTACATCATACTCCCCTTGACGAAAATTCACGGACTCCTATCCATGAGCTCCTCTACTGACTTTCCCTGCTTCTAGATAGCAGCTTTGTTTTCCCAACTGGCATCTTCTATTGGGCATCCCTTCCATTTGACTAGATACTGAAAATAAGTCTTCCTCCTGGTCTTCTTGTCAATCCTCTGATCCAGAATCTTCTCCATCTATAGCTTCTCTGCCACAGGCATCTGCTTCTCTCACCGAATCTTTCATTGATCTTCTGATCCTTCTGTATTGTCTTTGTTGTAAGGATACAGGTCTGAGACATTGAATATGGGTGGAATTCCCACACCATCTGTGATGCAGGAGCATCGCCAACTCATCAAGCGAGCCCGTGCGGAAGTGGAGGACAGCTGGACAAGCAGCACCAATTTTGAAATTGCCTTGAAGCTGTTGTGTGAACATTAATGAGAAGATTTAATGAAGCACACTTTGTATATTGTAAATGGACCTTGAGCGGATAGCTCTCATCCATAGGTAGATAGTTGGCATTTAATATAGTTAATGCTGGTAGATAGGAATTTAATTTTAGATTTGATAGCTTTAGAGTCTAAGAGGGAAAAACAGATATAGACACCCTCATTGTACATGGTAATATCATTCGGAAGCAATTGGAGCAAGGAGCAAGCAGAGAATTGTATGAAGAACACCCATGTACAGGCATTTGAATTAATAGAAGAAAGCTTTGATTCAAATTCATGGTTTGTGTTGTTTCTCTGTGTATTGATGTCCTGCTCATGAATGTTTGCTTCCTATCATACATTTTCTTTTATATGTTGTGTATGTGATTTCATGGTTGAATAGAAGTCTGTGAGGGTGAGTGAATGAGTTTCAATTGTTTCTCTAATTGAGCCAGAGGATTCCTGCAAGGAGTGTAGTAGAATTGTCTGCAAGGAGTGCGTCGACAGAAGGGTTCAATTAGAAATAGATTTTGGTTCTCATTTCCTTGAAGGTGTAGTTGGGGCACAGAAGCCGTGCAAAGAGTGCGCAGGCTGAAGGAAGTCTCAGGGTTGCGAACCTGAGCAAGGAATTGAAAGACTGCTGCTGCAGGAGTGCACAGAGTCGAGAAAGTTCAACTCTCATTCGAAGTTGAAGGGTTGCCGCAAGGTGTGCGTGCAAAGAGTTCTCTCTTTCTAAGAGATCGAGTAACTATGGAAAGCTCAGGAAGGATAGGCCTCTGAGTTGTGGAAGAACATCGTAGACAAGTGCGACTTGAAGTTGCAGGGCATCGCAGGTTGGCGGGAAGGTGAACGAGTCTCGTAGGGAGACACTTCTTCATTTTGTGGATTGAAGAGGAAGAATGAACGGAAGAAAACCTTTGAGGAGATTTCATGAAGTTTTGTGGGCCGTTGGATCTCACGGAGGTGCAAGGAGGTTATAGTATAAGTGTGGAAGAGGTTCGAAGCTTAGGAGGGGTATAGTCGTCGATCCATGCCATAGGAGTCGTCAGATCTACACGTGATATCGTGTATCGGGGATTTGCGAGTTGAAGCTCCAAAAGATTGCAACGAGAATTGCGATATCGCGATCTGTGATATCCCGACAAGCCCAGAACCGTCCATTGTTTGGGACACGTGTCAGGAGAACACAAAGAGTCGAGGATTGAAGTATCGGGGATTTTAGGGATAAGGTATTCTTGCATTGTGAAATCGCGATACGCGATATCCCGACAAGTTACAGGATAGTGTGGGCCACAACAGGGTTAGTGGAGTACATGTGGCATACCATATCAGGGATCGGGAAAAGGTAAGTCCCGAATCCTTTGACATCAGGATTCACGATCCCGCGAATTTCGAAATCCCAATAGAAGAAACTGGAGGTGGAAAGTAAATTCACGCGTGTGCATCGGAGGATCGGCACATCGGGGTTCGGAGTTTGGAAATTCCAATTGTTAACATTGCGAGTGGAAAAATCGCGATAGAAGGAAACCCGATAGCCAGGGGAAAGGTCAACATTGACTCACATCAGAGTTCGGGGAATCGTGAGGCAACAAACACGTGACTATAGGATTCGCAAAATCGCAAAGTCCAATTTCTCAATCATTAAGGGAGATCATTTGAAGAGTTGTTGTGGGTAAGGAAAATTCCCGATAGGGAATTAGAGGAACCTTTGAGTTCTTCGGGCCGTGAGTTGAGGAAGATCCTGTGTGAGCGGGCGTGCTCCGAGGAGTGTGGTTGTGCCAGTGTTGTATCAGAGCGGGAATATCTCTTTTCTTTCTGTAGCAGAGGAGAAGGAAATTTTCCATGCCGCCCAGGAGAAGGGACGCGTAGTCACCTGATCCAGAGGATAGAGAGGTGCGAAGAAGAGGCAGGCAGGTAATAAATCCAGAAATGGCGAGGCAGATGCATGATCTCCGAGCAAGACTTGAAGAGATGGAGACAACTCAAAGACGCACAGCTAGTGCAGGGGATCTTAGTGATTCCGAGAGAGAGATTGAAGCTGAACGAGAGGAGGAAGTTGCAGCTGAGGATGTAGCGAATGAGCATCTAATCAAAGCTATTGCCAGGATGGGTGCAAAAGCAAAGATGGACCTTCTAGTTTACAAGGGAAATCTGGATGCAGAAGAGCTTCTGGATTGGATTAGAGCTTTTGATACTTACTTTGACTACGAAGATGTCGAAGAAGATAAGAAAGTCAAGCATGTTGTTACACGCTTGAAGGGACATGCAATATTGTGGTGGGACGAGCTACAAGCTGATAGATGCTACAAGGGCAAGCAGAAGATCAAGAGTTGGGATTGAATGATTGCGAAGATGAAGGCAAAATTCATCCCGAGAGACTACCAAATTACTTTGTTCAGGAGGATGCAGAACCTGAGACAGAAGATGATGACAGTGAAAGAATACACTGAGGAATTTTTTCAACTAAACATCAGGGCATGCCATTGGGAGAGCGATGATGAGAAGGTTGCTAGATATCTGAATGGTCTGAGATACGACATTCAGGATGAATTGAGCATGGCAACCATTCAAACTGTGGAGGATGCTTATCAGATGGCTTTGAAAGCTAAAGAGAAGTTGAGCCATAAGCATGGTCAGCGATAGTGAGGCAGGAGTCTATGTAGAGGCAAGGCAGTTGCCTAGGACAAATACTAGAAGCCCAAGGAGGAATGGAAGAAACCTCAGGGTAAAGTTGAGAGAGGTGGAACCTCACAAAGAGGGCCATACGTTGAACAGAGGGGGCAGCATACAGAGCAGAGCGAAGGATATGTTGATGGTAACACTTTTTCTCGTACCATAGGTAGAGGAAGAGGAGTAGTAATCACATGCTTCACATGTGGAAAGAATGGGCACAAGTCTTACGAGTGTCTAGAGAAAAAGAAGGACATTGGAGAATCTCACATCACCGAAGCACAGCGGCGATATGTTGAGGCTGAAGACACCGAAGATGGAAGGTCACTAATGATGCGTAAAGCTCTCTTAACACCCGGGAAGGAGGTGGAGGACTCAGCTCAAAGGACTAGACTTTTCAAAACAGCTTGCAAAACCAAGGACAGGGTGTGCAAGGTCATTGTTGACAGTGGTAGCACGGATAATCTCGTATCCACAGAGATGGTAGAGAAACTGGGGCTGCAGACAACTGATCACCCTAGTCCATACAGAGTTTCGTGGCTACAGAAGGGACATCAGGTAAGTGTCACTAAACAGTGTTTAGTTGAATTCAAGATAGGAGGTTATAATGATAAAGTACTCTTTGATGTCATTCCCATGTATGTATGTCATCTATTACTAGGTAGACCATGGAAATATGATAGAAATGTGATTCATGATGGGAGAATGAACACATATACCCTGGAGAAAAATGGGAGAACCCATATGTTGCTTCCGATAAAGGATAAGGAGGTGAAGCTGGAGGTAAGCAACACAGTACTTCTCATGAGTGGGAAGGAACTTCTTACGGAAGTGAAGAAGAAAGAAGATCCACAATTCTTTGTGGTCAGAAAACCAAGAATTGTTCTGACTAGCACAAGAGTGGATGATTTTCTAGAAGAGGTTCAGGAACTGCTGGAAGAGTTCACTGACATCATGGTGGATGAATTACCTCATTTTTTTCCATTGATGAGGAGAGTGAGTCATCATATAGACCTCATACCAGGGGCCAGCTTACCGAACAAATCCGCGTACAGATTAATGCCTCAGGAAAATGAAGAGGTTAAAAGGCAGGTCCAGGAGTTGTTGGACAAAGGGTTGGTCAGGGAAAGCTTGAGTCTGTGTGTTGTTCCAACGGTACTCAGTGCAAAAAAATATGGAGGCTGGAGGATGTGTACTGACTCAAGTGCCATCAATAAGATAACCATCAGGTACAGGTTTCCATTGCCGCGGATGGATGATTTAATGGATTGCTTGAGCGGAGAAATTTTTTTTTCAAAAGTTGTTTTGAAAAGCGGATATCACCAGATTTGCATGAGAAAAGGTGATGAATAGAAAACAACATTCAAGACAAACGAAGGTTTGTACAAATGGCTTGTCATGCCGTTTGGTTTGAAAAATACGCCAAGTACCTTTATGATATTAATGAATGAAGTCCTGAAGGAATTCATTGGGAAATTTGTCATCGTATATCTGGATGATATACTAATTTACAGTAAATCAGAGGCTGAACATTTGAAACATTTGGCCATTGTGATGAAGAGGCTACAACAGGAGAAGTTGTTGATTAATATGAAGAAATCCTCATTTATGAAGACAAAACTCATTTACTTGGGTTTCGTTATTTCGGCTAATGAGTTGAGGATGGATCTGGATAAGGTAGAAGTGATTAAGAATTGGCCATCATCAAGAAATATTTTTGAGGTGAGAAGTTTTCATGGTTTGGCTAGTTTCTACCAGAATTTCATCATAAATTTCAGTGGAATTAGCGCAGCAATGATGGATACAGGGAAGAAACGGCATAAATATTTTCACTGGACAGTAGACGCTGAGAAGAGCTTCAATCTGTTGAAGCGAAAGATCACGGAACAACCAGTGTTGGTGTTGTCGGATTTCCTGAAGACGTTTCAGGTGAAATGTGATGCAAGTGGGTTTTCCATAGGAGCGGTCTTGAGTTAGGAAGACAGACCAGTTGCATATTTCAGTGAGAAACTGGATGAGGCGAAACTAAAGTATTCCACATACGATAAGGAATTCTATGCTATCATACAGGCATTGAAGAAGTGGAGGCATTACTTGATCCCGAAAGAATTTGTATTGTACAGTGATAATCATGCATTACAGTTTGTGACTCAACAGGAGAAATTGAATCAGAAACATGCAAAATGGGTAGAGTATATGCAGAATTTTACATTTGTGATTAAGCACATTTCTGGTACTACTAACAAAGTGGCTGATTCTTTGAGCAGGAAATGTTTACTGTTGCAGGAGTTCCGAGTCAAAACATTGGGTTTCGATAATCTCAGGGACATGTACGCAGGAGATGCAGATTTTGGAGAGGCGTATGAAGCAACTAAGAATCCAGTTCTCAAAGATAGAAGCCCTTGGATAGATTATATGATCCAGGAGGGATTGTTGTTCAAAGGAAATAAACTGTGTATTCCAAATTGCTCCATGAGGAAGAACTTGTTGAAGGAGAAGCACAGTGGTGGATTGGCAGGACACTTTGTCCATGAAAAAACATTCGCTAAGCTGAATGAGTCATACTTTTGGCCAGGAATGCGAGAAGATGTCAAGAGGTTCGTTGACAGATGTCGAATTTGCTAGCATTCAAAGGGGAGAAAACATAATGCAGGTTTTTATCAGCCATTGCCCATACCGGAAAGGCCGTGGGAGGCGATAAGCATGGATTTTGTATTAGGATTGCCAAGGACGCAAAGAGGATTTGATTCTATCTTTGTGGTAGTGGACAGGTTTTCCAATATGGCACATTTTATCCCATGCCAGAAAACTAGCGATGCGACTCACATCGCAAATATGTTCTTCAAAGAGGTCATTTGACTTCATGGGTTGCCAAAAAGTATAGTTTCGGACAGAGACACTAAATTCATAGGTAATTTCTGGAGGAAATTATGGAAGAAGCTAGGAACTAATTTGATGTTTAGTTCAGCTTATCATCCTCAGACGGATGGAAAAACATAAGTGGTGAACAGAAATATGGGAGACTTGCTGAGGCGTTTGGTGACAGAGCACCACAGCAGTTGGGACAATATATTACCACAGGCCGAGTTTGAATACAATGATTAAGTGAATAGGAGCACAGGCCGAAGTCCATTTTAGGTTGTCTATGGGACGCAACTGAGTGAAGTTTCTGAATTTAGGGATTTAGAACAGACTGCGACTAGCAACGCTAATGCAGAAGAATTTGCTGAGGCGATGAAGGAAATTCACGACCAGGTGAAGCAGCGACTGATCGATTCAAACCACGAGTATAAGCGCAGAGCAGATCAGCATTGGAGACAACTTCAGTTTGAAGTTGGTGATCTAGTTCTGGCACACATGATAAAAGAAAGGTTCCCAAGGGGAACATATAATAAGTTGAAAATGAAGAAAATCGGACCATGTAAGGTCTTGAGAAAATTCGGGGAAAATGCTTATGAGATAGAGCTACTGGATGGGATCGGAATATCTCTAATATTCAATGTCGTAGATTTATACCAGTATAGAGCTAGAGAAGCAGAGATGGGAACTGAGCATCCAGTGATCCAGTGGATGAAACAATTGCCAGTTGCAGAAAAGCCACAAATGCAATGCATACTGGACAAGAGAGTGGGTAAGAAGACCCGAAGAAAGGAATACTTCGAGTATCTAGTCAAATGGAAGGGCCACCCAGTGGAAGATGCTAGCTGGGAGACTGAAGAAGAGATACAGAAGCATGGACAGACCGTGCAGGAGCTCATGGACAGGAGCCCATGAAAGTTTTCAAGCCGAGGAGTATGATGCAGGAGCATCGCCAACTCATCAAGCGAGCCCGCGTGGAAGCGGAAGACAACTGGACAAGTAGCACCAATTTTGAAATTGCCTTGAAGCTGTTGCATGAACATTAATGAGAAGATTTAATGAAGCGCACTTTGTATATTGTAAATGGACCTTGAGCGGATAGCTCTCATCCATAGGTAGATAGTCGACATTTAATATAGTTAATGCTGGTAGATAGGAATTTAATTTTAGATTTGATAGATTTAGAGTCTTAAGAGGGAAAAACGGATATAGACACCCTCATTGTACATGGTAATATCATTCGGAAGCAATTGGAGCAAGGAGCAAGCAGAGAGTTGTATGAAGAACACCCATGTACAGGCATTTGAATTAATAGAAGAAAGCTTTGATTCAAATTCATGGTTTGTGTTGTTTCTCTGTGTATTGATGTCATGCTCATGAATGTTTGCTTCCTGTCATACATTTGCTTTTATATGCTATGTATGTGATTTCATGGTTGAATAGAATTTTATGAGGATGAGTGAATGAGTTTCAATTATTTCTCTAATTGAGCCAGAGGATTCCTGCAAGGAGTGCAGTATAATTGTTTGCAAGGAGTGCGTTGACAGAAGGGTTCAATTAGAGATAGCTTTTGGTTCTCATTTCCTCGAAGGTGCAGTTGGGGCACAGAAGCCATGCAAAGAGTGCGTAGGTTGAAGGAAGTCTCAGGGTTGCGAACCTGAGCAAGGAACTGAAAGACTGCTGCTACAGGAGTGCACAGAGTCAAGAAAGTTCAACTCTCAGTCGAAGTTGAAGAGTTGCCTCAAGGTGTGCGTGCAAAGAGATCGAGTAACTGTGGAAAGCTCAGGAAGGATAGGCCTCTGAGTTGTGGAAGAACAATGTAGACAAGTGCGACTTGAAGTTGCAGGGCGTCGCAGGTTGGCGGGCAGGTGAACGAGTCTCGTAGGGAGACATTTCTTAATTTTGTGGATTGAAGAGGAAGAACGAACGGAAGAAATCCTTTGAGGATATTTCACGAAGTTTCGTGGGCCGTTGGATCTCACGGAGGTGCAAGGAGGTTATAGTATAAGTGTGGAAGAGGTTCGAACCTTAGGAGGGGTATAGCTGTCGATTCGTGCCATAGGAGTCGTCAGATCTACACGTGATATCGTGTATCGGGGATTCGTGAGTTGAAGCTCCAAAATATTGCAACGAGAATTGCGATATCGCGATCCGCGATATCCCGATGAGCCTAGAACTATCCATTGTTTGGGACATGTGTCAGGAGATCCCAAAGAGTCGGGGATTGGAGTATCGGGGATTTTAGGGACAAGGTATTCTTGCATTGTGAAATCGCGATACGCGATATCCCGACAAGTTACAGAATAGTGTGGACCACAACAAGGTTAGTGGAGTACAGGTGGCATACCATATCAGGGATAGGGAAAAGGTAAGTCTTGAATCCTTTGACATCAGGATTTGTGATCCCGCAAATTCTGAAATCCCAATAGAAGCGATGGGAGGTGGAAAGTAAATTCGCGTGTTTGCATCGGAGGATCGACACATCGGGGTTCAGAGTTTGGAAATTCCAATTGTTAACATCGTGAGTGGCGAAATTGCGATAGAGGGAAACCCAATAGCCAGGGGAAAGGTCAACGTTGACTCACGTCGGAGTTCAGAGAATCGTGAGGCAACAAACACGTGACCATAGGATTCACAAAATCACGAAGTCCAATTTCCTGATCATTAAGGGAGATCATTTGAAGAGTTGTTGTGGGTAAGGAAAATTCCCGATAGGGAATTAGAGGAACATTTGAGTTCTTCGGGCCATGAGTGGAGGAAGATCCTGTGTTAGCGGGCGTTCTCTGAGGAGTGTGGCTACGCCAATCTGGTAGCTCGATCTCATAGGCATTTGCATCAAACTTCCTCAAGATCTTACAGGGTCCTATCTTCTTCATCTTCAATTTGTTATATGTTCCCCTAGGGAACCTTTCCTTCCTGAGATGTGCTAAAACCTGATCTCCCACTTCAAATTGAAGTTCCCTGTGATGTGGATCCACTCTGTGCTTGTATTTCTAGTTAGAACTTTGTAAATGTTCTTTGATCCAACTATGGAGTTTCTGCATTTTAGTAGCAAAATCCTCTACTCCAGCGCTTCTGATCTCTCCATGTTCCAAGACTCTCAACTCAGATACTCCCCTATGTTGCATTCCACAGAGTATTTGGAATGGGCTCTTTCCAGTGCTTCTGTTTGGTGAGTCATTGTATGCAAATTCTGCTTGTGGCAAAATCTGATCCCACTGGTTATGGTGTTCAGTAACCAGACTTCTTAATACGTTTCCCAAACTTCTATTTACCACCTCAGTCTACCCATTTGTTTGAGGGTGATAAGATGAGATGAAGGACAAATTTGTCCCCATATTCTTCCACAACGTCCTCCAAAAGTGACCAACAAATTTTGTGTCTCTGTCTGAGAGAATGCTCCTGGGTAGACCGTGAAGTCTCACAACTTCTATGAAAAATAGATTTGCAACATGTGTTGCATCACTAGTCTTCTGGCATGGGATGAAATGTGCCATCTTTGAAAACATATCCACCACCACAAATATGGAATCGAATCCCCTTTGTGTTCTTGGCAATCCGGACACAAAATCCATGCTTATTGCATCCCAAGGCCTCTCTGGTATTGGCAATGGTTGATACAACCCAATGTTCTGTCTTTTCCCCTTTGCATGTTGGCAGATCCTACATCTGTTCACAAACTTTATCACCTCTATTCTCATACCTGACCAATAGTATGAACTACTCAACTGTGAAAACATTTTATCATGACCGAAATGTCCAACCAATCCTCCACTATGCTTCTCCTTCAGAAGATTGTCCCTCATTGAGCATCTTGGTATGCACCATTGATTTCCTCTGAGCAACAATCCTTCCTGAACCATATACTCTATCCACTGACTTCTATCTCTTAGTACAGGGTGCGTACATGCTTCATAGGCCTCCTGGAAATCTGTATCATCACAATACATAACCTTAAGGTATTCAAACCCCAAGGTCTCCACCTAGAATTCTTGCAGAATTAAACATCTCCTACTTAACACATCAGCAACTTTGTTAGCATTCCCAGCAACATGTTTTATGAAAAAAGTAAAATTTTGCATAAATTCAACCCATTTTGCATGCCTCTGATTCAATTTTTCTTGTCGGGTTATGAATTGTAAATCTTGGTTATCGTTGTACAAGACAAACTCTTGCGGGACAAGATAATGCCTTCATTTTTTCAATGCTTGAATTATGGCATAGAACTCCTTGTAATATGTGGAGTATTTCCTCTTAGTCTCATTCAAATTCTCGCTGAAATAGGCAACAAGTCTGTTATCCTGACTCAAAACTGCTCCTATTGCAACTCCACTTGCGTCACATCTTACCTTAAATGTCTTCCCAATATTCAGTAAGATCAGAATTGGTCATTCTGTTATCTTCTCCTTCAGTACATTGAAGCTCCTTTTAGCCTCCTCTGTCCATTTAAAATATTTGTGATGCTTCTTCACTGTATCCATCATTGGTGCACAAATTCCACTGAAGTCTCTAATGAACTTTCTATAGAAACTTGCTAAGCCGTGAAAGCTCCTTATCTCGAACATGCTCCTTGGTGACGGCCATTCCCTAATTGCTTTCACCTTTTCTCGATCCATCTTCAATTCATTCGAAGATATCACAAAACCTAATTAAATGAGATCTGTCTTCATAAAAGAGGACTTCTTCAGATTGATCAACAACTTCTCCTATTGTAGCCTCCTCATTACTAGTGTTAGGTGCCTCAAATGCTCCTCTTTAGTTTTTCTAAAAATCAGTATATCATCCAGATATACAACCATGAACTTACTAATGAAATCTTTTAGAATTTTGTTCATAAGCCTCATAAAAGTGCTCGAGGCATTCGTTAAGCCAAATGGCATAACCATCCACTCATAAAGACCTTCATTCATCTTAAAGGTTGTTTTCCATTCATCACTTTCTCTCGTCCTGATCTGGTGATATCCACTTTTCATATCTATCTTAGAAAAGAAATTTGCTCCACTTAAGAAATCCATTAAGTCATCCATTCTTGGTAAAGGAAATCTGTACCTAATGGTGATCTTGTTGATGGCTCTCGAGTCTGTGCGCATTCTCCATCCTCCATCTTTCTTTGGGCTTAACACAGTTGGTACTGCGCATGGGCTCAAACTTTCTCTGACTAAACCCTTATCCAACAACTCTTGGACTTGGTTCCTCACCTCCTCATTCTCTCAAGGTGTTAATCTGTATGTTGCTTTGTTTGGCAAGTTTTCTCCTAGTATCAAGTCGATATGATGACTGATACTCCTGATGGGCAGTAATGAGTTTGGCAGCTCATCCATTGATGTACTTCAGGTAAATCAGGTAAATCATCCATTGCAGTTCTTCAGGTAAATCATCCATTGATGTACTCGTAAGGATGACTCTAGGCTTCCTCACCATAGTGAACTGCATCTCCTATTCTTCCTTGACTTCTTTCAGGAGTTCCTTCCCACTCATGAGAAGTATGCTTGTGTTGGCTTCCTCTTTCGCTCTCTTCTCCTCCATTGGCAGCAACATATGTGTCCTACCATTCTTCTCCAATGTATATGTATTCTTCCTTCCATCGTGAATGACATTTCTGTCATACTGCCATGGTCTTCCCAACAAAATGTGGCATACGTCGATGGGAATTAAATCACATTGGATTTCATCTTTATATCCTCCTATTTTAATTTCAACCAGGCATTGTTTAGTGATCATTACCTAGTGTCCTTCTTGCAACCATGAGACTTTGTATGGCCTTGGATGTGCAGTTGTCTTCAGCTCCAATTTCTCCACCATCTCTATGGATAGTATGTTTTCAGTACTCCCACTGTCAATGATCACCTTGCATACTTTATCCTTAGTCTTGCAAGTTGTCTTGAAGAGATTTTTTCTCTGCACAGGCTTTTCAATTTCTACCTCTGGTTTTAAGAGAACTTTTCTCAACATCAGGGATGCTCCATCCTCTACTCCTTGTGCTTCAACATATCTTCGTTGTTCTTCTGAAATGTGAGCTTCTCCTCCTTCCTTCTTCTTCTCAGGACATTCCCAAGACATGTGCCCTATCTTTCCACAGTTATAGCACCTTACTCCTCCTCTGCCTCTTCCTCTAGAAGAGTTTCTTCCACCATTTTGTCTGCCTCATGAAATTCCTCCTCATTCTGAGTGATTGTGTGGTTTCTCAACCTCATCCTTAGACTGATGTGCTCTGTCACGATTAAATCCCTTGCTTTTCTTGGGATCGAGACTTTACCTCTTCCTTGCTGGTTCTGTTTTCTAGCCAGCTTCTCCTCTACCTTCAGCGCAAACTGATAAGCATCATCCATAGTCCTTACTGACATCATGCTAAGCTCATCCTAGATTTCATATCTCAAGCCATTTATATATCTAGTGACTCTTTCTTCATATCTCTCCCTTTGTCTAGTTCTGATGTTCAGTCGGTAGAACTCCTCAGTGTACTCCTTGACTATCATCCCTTTCTGTCTCAGTGATGTAGGAGCATCGCTCACTCATCAAGAAAGCTAGCATGTGGAGCAGGAAAAGACAGCTGGACAAGGCAGCAAACTTCTTTTTGAATTTTACCTTGATATTTGTTGCGCCAAGCATTAATGAGTTGATGTAATGAAGCGCATTAGTATTGTATTATAGATAGGAAGGAATTTAATAGTTTTAATGCTGGTAGATAGGAATTGATTGTAGATTTGATAGTTGTGAAACTCGAGAGGGAAAACAGAATATAGTCACCCTCCTTTGTACATTGTATTCAGTTAGTATTCTGGAGCAAGAAGAGAGCAGAGCAGAGAACTTGTGGAGAACCCTCATGTACAGATTGAATTAATAGAAAGAGTTTTTTATTCAATTTCATGACTGGTGTTGTTTTCTCTGTGTACGTGCTTATGTGTTCATGAATGTTGATTTTCCTTGTATGCATTGGCTTTGAATATGCTTGCAGGTGATTTCAGAAGTTTAGCTGAAGTCTGAGAGAAAGGAGAATGAGCTTTAATAGTTTCTCTGGTTGAGCCAAGAGATTCCTACATAGGGTGCAGTCGAATTCCTCCGCATAGAGTGCGTTGAGGAGGCCCAACAGTTAAGCTCTCATTCTCATTTGCCCAGAAGTGATATTGGGTTATTAAAGCTGTGCAGGAGGAGTGCAGGCTGAATAGAAGTCTCAGCAGTTGTCTGAGAAAGAGAAGCAAGGATTATTGTTGCTGTAAGAGCATGTGATTCAAAGGACTTAACACTTTGGGCGTTGTTGGAGGTCCGGCACGTGAGTCGTGCGGAGGTCTCAGAAGGAGTCAGAGTGAGATAAAGCTCAGGAGAGACAGTCCTTTTGTTACAGTGGGAACAGACCCAGGAAGAATTTCGAAAAGGGAGTGCTTTGAAGCAGAGGAGATCTTCTAGGCGGAGAATTAACGGCCAAGGTTCCCAGGCGAGGCTAGCGAAATCCCGCTAACCGTTAGATCTGAGGGGAGTTGCGAGGGAGTTAACTCGCAGGCACACAAAGGATCGAGCCATCGTATATCGACGTTCGGTGGTTGACGAGGTGAAGTGCATACTCGTTGAAATCGCGAGTCACGATTTCCCGAATTTATCAGAGCCGTCGAATGCGACAAGGACAGGTGGCATGTGATCCCGGAAGGACAGGATTCAACACTCGGGCTTTCCAACCACAAGAAAAACTTGCATCGTGGATCCGTAATTCATGAAATCCCGAGGTGACGTGGTAGTGTGGGGCCCCGGAGGCAAGTGGAGGACAGGTGGCGCTGTAGCGGAGAATCGGCACCTCGGAGCTCGGGGTTTGGAAAATCAGGTGATTGACATCGCGAGTGGCAATATCCCAATAGGGAAATCCCCGATATACGGGACCGTTGTCTGGTTGACTTGTTGAGATTCGGGGTTTGGAGTTGCACGAGAACGTGTATACAGGGCTCGTGTTCCTGCGAGACCTGATTTCCCAAGGTAACTGCTGGGAGATCATTCGAATGTCTTGTGGGTGACAAGAAGTCTCGATACGGGATAAAAGAGGGATACAGCTCTTCGGGCCTGAGGTACAGAAGTTCCTGGTGAGAGCGGCTGCTGCCGAGAGTGGCTGTCACCAAGTGGTATCAGAGCTTGGAGTCTTTTCTTTCTAAAGCAGGGACAAAGAATACACCATGCCGCCGAGGAGAGAGAGGCAATCGCCTGACCGTGAAGACAGGGATGCCTGAAGAAGAGGAAGACCGGCAGGGAATCCAGAGATGGAGCGTCAAATACGAGATCTCAGGGCGAGACTCGAAGATATGGAGACCACCCAAAGGAGTGGAGTTGGTGCTAGAGAGTTCAATGACTCCAAGGTGGAAGAGGAAGCTGGACACGATGCCGAAGAGGTCTCAGCAGAGGATGCCTCAACAGAGAGGTTGATCAGAGCCATTTCGAGAATGAGCTCGAAGACCAAAATGGACATTCCCGTCTATGAGGGGATTCTAAATGCAGAAGAGTTGCTGGATTGGATCCGAGCACTCGATACCTACTTCGATTAAGAAGATATCGAAGAGGACAAGAAGGTAAGGCATACTGTCACTAAGATGAAAGGACATGCAGCCTTATGGTGGGATGAGTTGCAGGCTGACAGGTGCTGCAAGGGAAAACATAAAATAAAGAGCTGGGACAGGATGATCGCTAAGATGAAAGCGAAGTTCATCCCTAGAGACTACCAGATCACGCTATTCAGGCGCATGCAAAACCTGAGACAGAAGATGATGTCGGTGAAGGAGTACACCGAGGAGTTCTACAGGCTCAACATTTGAGCAGGTCATCGGGAGAGTGATGACGAGAAGGTGGCGAGATACCTGAATGGGTTGAGGTATGACATTCAGGACGAGTTGAGAATGGTTACCATCCGAATAGTTGAGGATGCGTACCAAATGGCTCTAAAAGCCGAGGAGAAGTTGAGCCGCAAGCAAGGATAGCGAGGGCGAGGCAGGAGCCAGCCCCGAGGCAAGGCAGTTGCCCAAGAGAGAACCCAGAAGCCCAAGGAGGAATGGAAGAGGCCTCAGGGAAAAGCTGAAAGAGGTGGAACCTCACAGCAGAGGCAACAATATGCTGAGCCCAGGAGACAGCAAACTGATCAGCAAGGAGATTATGCTGACGCCAACGTATTTCCTCGTACCCGAGGTAGAGGAAGAGGTCGAGGAGGAATCATCACATGCTTTACGTATGGTAAAGACGGACACAAAGCCATGGACTATCCAGACAGAAAAATGGACAGAGGAAAAGCTCACGTCACTGAGGCGCAGAGGTGTGATGTGGGGGATGAAGACACTGGAAGTGGGAAGTCGCTGACAGTGCACAAAGTTCTCTTGAAACCTGAGAAAGAAGTGGAGGACACAGTGCAACGATGCAGGCTGTTCAGGACGACTTGCAAGACCAAGGGCTGGAAATACAAGGTCATAGTGGACAGCGGAAGTACCGATAATCTTGTTTCGATCGAGATGGTGGAGAAATTGGCGCTGGAAACAACTAAGAACCCGAGTCCATATAAAGTGTCATGGCTGCAGAAAGGACACCAGGTAAGTGTTACGAAACAATGCTTGGTTGAATTTAAAATGGGTGAATATAAAGATAAAATCTTGTGTGATGTCATTCCCATGGATGTCTGTCATGTTTTATTGGGTAGGCCATGGCAGTATGATAGAAATGTTGTTCATGATGGGAGGATGAACACATACACCTTGGAGAAGGATGGGAAAACACACACATTGCTTCCGGTGAACGATAAGGAAGTGAAGTCGGAAGTAACCAGTACGATACTTCTCATGAGTGGGAAAGAACTTCTCACAGAGATAGAGAAGAATGAAGATCCACAATTCTTTGTGGTCAGGAAACCGAGAATTGTCCTGACAAGCACAAGAGTGGACGACTTACCAGAGGAGATTCAGGAACTGCTAGGAGAGTTCGTTGATATCATCGTGGACGAACTACCTCGTTCGTTGCCACCGATGAGGAGTGTGAGTCACCACATTGACCTCATACCCAGAGCAAGTTTGCCAAATAAGGCAGCGTATAGGTTGACACCTCAGGAGAACGAGGAGGTCAAGAGGCAGGTACAGGATTTGCTGGATAAAGGACTAGTGAGGGAGAGCCTTAGTCCGTGTGTTGTTCTGACAGTACTAAGTCCAAAAAAGGATGGAGGCTGGAGGATGTGTACAGACTCCAGGGCGATTAATAAAATCACCATCAAGTACAGATTTCCACTACCGAGAATGGATGACTTGATGGATTGCCTAAGCAGGGCAAATTATTTTTCAAAGATAGATCTCAAGAGTGGATATCACCAGATCCGAATGAGAGAGGGAGATGAGTGGAAAATAGCATTCAAAACAAATGAGGGCTTGTACGAATGGTTGGTCATGCCATTTGGCTTGACAAATGCGCCAAGCACATTTATGCGGCTGATGAATGAAGTCCTGAGGGAATTCATTGGCAAATTTGTGGTCGTATACCTGGACAACATATTAATTTTCAGCAAGACCAAGGTTGAACACTTGAGGCATTTAGCCACTGTGATGAGAAGGCTACAGTAGAAGAAGCTGCTGATTAATTTGAAGAAGTGCTCATTTATGCAGACAGAACTCATTTATTTGGGTTTTGTGATATCGGCGAATTAATTGAAGATGGATCCTGAGAAGGTGGAAGTAATCAGGAATTGGCCATCGCCGAGAAATGTTTTCGAGGTAAGAAGTTTCCATGGACTCACTAGCTTCTACAGGAAATTCATTTGGAATTTCAGTGGAATTAGTGCCGTGATGATGGATACGGTGAAGAAGCGGCATAAAATTTTTCAGTGGACAGCAAAGGCTGAGAGAAGCTTCAATCCGTTGAAGCGAAAGATAACAGAGCAACCAATTCTGGTGTTGCCTGATTTTCAGAAGACCTTCTAGGTGAAATGTGATGCCAGTGGGTATGCTGTTGGAGGGGTTTTGAGTCAGGATGACAAACCTGTGGCATATTACAGTGAGAAACTGGATGATGCCAAGCTGAAATACTCCACATATGATAAAGAGTTTTATGCCATTATACAGGCATTGAAGAAGTGGAGGCATTACTTGATACCCAAGGAGTTCATTTTGTACAGCGACAATCACGCATTGCAGTTTGTAAGTCAGCAGGAGAAGCTGAATCAAAAGCATGCAAAGTGGGTGGAGTACATGCAGAATTTCACATTTGTCATCAAGCACATTTCGGGAACTGCTAACAAAGTAGCTGACGCTTTGAGCAGAAAATGTTTATTGCTACAGGAATTCAGGGTCAAGACCTTGGGTTTTGAAAACCTGAAAGATATGTATGCAGGTGATACAGACTTTGCAGAAGCCTATGAAGCAGTCGAGAACCCGGTTCTCAGGGATCAGAGTCCATGGCTGGAATATATAATCCAGGAAGGATTGTTGTTCAAGGGCAATCAATTGTGCATACTGAATTGCTCCATGAGGGAGAATTTGGTGCGGGAAAAACACTGCGGTGGATTAGCAGGTCATTTTGGACATGATAAGACATTCGCCAAGCTGAGCGAATTGTATTATTGGCCAGGCATGCGAGCAGATGTAAAGAGGTTTGTTGACAAGTGCAGGATATGTCAACATGCGAAGGGCCGAAAACAGAACACAGGGTTCTATCAGTCGTTGCCTATACCCGAGAGACCATGGGAGGCCATAAGCATGGACTTTGTGTTGGGTTTGCCGAGAACACAATGAGGAGTTGATTCCATCTTTGTGGTAGTAGATAGGTTCTCGAAGATGGCACATTTCATTCTGTGTCATAAGACCAGCGATGCAACCCACATCGCAAATTTGTTTTTCAAAGAAATCGTCAGATTGCATGGATTACCGAGAAGCATAGTCTCGGATCGGGATACCAAGTTCATAGGTCATTTTTGGAGGATGCTATGGAAGAAGCTGGGGACTAATTTGGATTTTAGCTTAGCATACCATCCGCAAATAGATGGACAGACCGAGGTGGTGAATAGGATTCTAGGGGATCTATTGAGAAGCTTGGTGGCAGAGCACCACAGCAGTTGGGACCAGATATTACCACAGGCCGAGTTCGCGTACAATGATTCTGTGAACAGGAGTACAGGTAAGAGTCTGTTTAAAATTTTGTATGGGATGCAGCCGAGAGGAGTTTCTGAGCTCAGGGAGTCAGAACAGGCTGAAACTAGCAGCGCGAGGGCTGAAGAGTTCGCGGAGGCGATGCAGGAACTTCACAGTCAGATGAAGCAGCGGCTGCAGAAGGCGAATCAGGAGTATAAGCGCAGAGCCAATCAGTGAAAGAGACAGATTCAGTTTGAAGTCGGGGACATGGTTCTGGCGCACTTGAGGAAGGAAAGGTTCCCGAGGGGAACATATAACAAGCTCAAGATGAAGAAGATCAGATCGTGCAGAGTCCTGAAGAAGTTCAGGGAGAATGCATATGAGCTTGAGTTGCCAGAGGGCATTGAGATATCTCTGATTTTTAACATTTCGGATTTATACCCTTACAGGGATGCAGAAGCAAATGCTGGAACTGAGGAACCAGTGGTCCAGTGGTAGAAGCAATTACCAGTTGCACACAAACCGCAGATGGAGTGCATACTGGATAAAAGAGTAGGAAGAAAGACCAGGAGAAAGCAGTATTTTGAATACCTGGTGAAGTGGAAGAATCACCCAGTGGAGGATGCCAGCTGGGAGACAGAGGCAGTGATACAAAAGCATGGGCAAACTGTGCAGGAGCTCATGGACAGGAGCCCATGAAATCTTTAAAGCCGAGGAGTATGATGCAGGAGCATCGCTCACTCATCAAGCGAGCCAGTGCGTGGAGCAAGAAAAGACAGCTGGACAAGCCAACAAACTTCTTTTTGAATTTTACCTTGATATTTGTTGCGCCAAGCATTAATGAGCTGATGTAATGAAGTGCATTAGTATTGTACTATAGATAGGAAGGCATTTAATAGTTTTAATGCTGGTAGATAGGAATTGATTGTAGATTTGATAGTTGTGAAACTCGAGAGGGCAAACGGAATATAGGCACCCTCCTTTGTACATTGTATTCAGTTAGTATTTCGGAGCAAGAAGAGAGCAGAGCAGAGAACTTGTGGAGAGCCCTCATGTACAGATTGAATTAATAGAAAGAGTTTTTGATTCAATTTCATGATTGGTGTTGTTTTCTCTGTGTACATGCTTATGTGTTCATGAATGTTGGTTTTCCTTGTATGCATTGGCTTTGAATATGCTTGTAGGTGATTTCAGAAGTTTAGCTGAAGTCTGAGAGAAAGGAGAATGAGCTTCAATTGTTTCTCTGGTTGAGCCAAGAGATTCCTGCATAGGGTGCAGTCGAATTCCTCTGCATAGAGTGCGTTGAGGAGGCTCAACAGTTAAGCTCTCATTCTCATTTGCCCAGAAGTGATATTGGGTTATTAAAGTCGTGCAGGAGGAGTGCAGGCTGAACAGAAGTCTCAGCAGTTGTTTGAGAAAGAGAAGCAGGGATTATTGTTGCTGTAAGAGCATGTGATTCAAAGGAATTAACACTTTGGGCGTTGTTGGAGGTCCGATGCGTGAGTCGTGTAGAGGTCTCGGAAGGAGTCAGAGTGAGATAAAGCTCAGGAGAGACAGTCCTTTTGTTACAGTGGGAACAGACCCAGGAAGAATTTCGAACAGGGAGTGATTTGAAGCGGAGGAGATCTTCTAGGTGGAGAATTAACGACCAGGGTTCGTAGGCGAGGATAGAAAAATCTCGCTGACCATTAGATATGAGGGGAGTTGCGAGGGATTTAACTCGTAGGCACACAAAGGATCGAGCCATCGCATATCGGCATTCGATGGTTGACGAGGTGAAGCGCATACTCGTTGAAATCGCGAGTTGCGATTTCCTGAATTTATTGGAGCCGTCGATTGCAACAAGGACAGGTGGCACGCGATGCCGGAAAGACGGGATTCAGCGCTCGGGGTTTCCAACCACAAGAAATCCCGAGGTGACGTGGCAGTGTGGGCCCCCAGAGGCAAGTGGAGGACAAGTGCTGTTGTAGCAGAGAATCGGCACCTCGGAGCTCGGGGTTTGGAAAATCAGGTGATTGACATCGCGAGTGGTGATATCTCGATAGGGAAATCCCCGATATACGGGACCGTTGATTGGTTGACTTGTCGACATTCGGGGTTTGGAGTTGCACGAGAATTTGTATACAGGGCTCGCATTCCCGTGAGACCCGATTTCCTGAGGTAACTGCTGGGAGATCATTCAAATGTCCTGTGGGTGACAAGAAGTCCCGATACGGGATAGAAGAGGGATACAGCGCTTCGGGCCTGAGGTACAGAAGGTCCTGGTGAGAGCGGCTTCTGCCAAGAGCGGCTGTCACCACTCAGGTTCTGTAGCTTCCTAAATAGATTGATCTAGTAGTCTTTGGGTATGAACTTAGCCTTCAGTTTGGCTACCATCCTGTCCCAACTCTTTATCCTCTATTTGCATTTACTTCTCCTCTCAACCTGTAATTCATCCCACCATAGTGTCGCATACCCTTTTAGCCTGGTGATTTTCTGCTTCACCTTCTTCTCCTCATCGACATCTTCATAGTCAAAGTGTTTATCCATGGACCTTATCCATTCCAACAGTTCTTCAGCATCTATATTTCCCTCATACATGGGGACCTCTATCTTAGCTTTGCCTCCCAATCTGGCAACTACTCTCAACAAACGTTCTTCTATAGCATCCTCTCCTCTAGCTTCTTCAACCTCAACCTCTTCACTTTCTGCATCACTGACATCCCCAACGTCAGGTGCTCTTCTCTATGTTGCTTCCATTGTTTCCATTCAGGAACGATGATCTCGCATCTCCCTCTCTATAGCATGGTTGGCTAAAGTCAGCTCTCGTCTTCTTGGCGGAATTATGTCGACTATCTGTCACACACAGAGTATAGCTCCAAGTTCTCTGTCTCCTTATTTTACTCCTTCACCTGAAGTCTACAGATGAAAAACTTGTTCTCTGATACCACCTGATGCAGACCCCCTATCCCTCTTAAGGGTTGCGCGACCTCCCGGTCAAGATATTCTAGTTCCGAAGTCGAAATGGCTCTTCTGGTTCCAAACTGGAACCCTTCGAATGAACACACAGGTCCCCCACAAATTCTCAGTTGGTTTTTCCAAGCGCCAAACGTGAGCTCCCATAGCACACGACCAAGAGCTGTGACCTTGTGCTAAGCCAAAAAGGGCACTTATCATGGATCGGGACTTCACAAGTCAAGTGTCCCATCCCTCTATCCTTCGAACCCTTGGTTGCCAAAATGCTGAAATATCGGGGACCGAGACTTCACAAGTCAAGCATCCTGTCGCTTTGCTCTTTGAACCCCCGGTTGCCGAAATGTCGAAATGTCAGGGACCAGGACTTCACAAGTCAAACATCCTGTCCCTTTTCTCTTCAAACCCCCAGTTGCCAAAATGTTGAAATATTGCGGACTGGGACTTCACAAGTCAAGCATCCCATCCCTTTGCTCTTCGAACGCTCGGTTTTCGAAATGCTAAAATATCGGGGACCGGGACTTCACAAATCAAGCGTCCTATCCCTTTTCTCTTCGAACCCCTGGTTTTCGAAATTTTGAAATATCAGGGACCGGGACTTCATAATTCAAGTGTCCCGTCCCTTTGTCCTTTGAACCCCTAGTTGCCAAAGTGCCAAAATGTCTCGACGCCTATTCCTTCAGGTTTTCACGTTTTACGAAATCAGGATACAGGGGATGTCTCTACTCCTTGGAATCCCCGGTTACCGAAGTGCCAAAATGCTAAAATGTCCCGACGTTCGATCAATGGATCACAACACTCCCTAGGATATATAGTTCTGGTCGAATTGTGATTTCACAATTTCACAATTTGGGATTCTGGGAGACAAGAACCTCTGTCTTTCCAACTCACAGTACCTGAAATCGCGAAATGGACAAACGATCTAGATCTGCCTATGATCGACAGTTCAAGTCAAATCATTATTTCATGATTTCATGATTCAGGGTTCTGAGAGACAAGAACCTATGTCTTTCCAACTCGCGGTACCTGAAATCGCAAAATGGACCAATGGTCCAGATCTGCCTGTGATCAATGGTTCAGGTCAAATCACAATTTCATGATTTCATGATTCGAGGTTCTAGGAGACAAGAACCTCTGTCTTTCCAACTCACAGTACCCGAAATCATGAAATGGACCAATGGTCCAGATCTACTTGTGATCGACGGTCACTACTCCTCTTGAGCTTTGGACGTCAAGAAGCCCTCATCGCTAACCTCCTCGCAGATCCACCTGATCCAACGACCTGTGGGGTTTCAGTGTTTTTCCTTGAAGACTCTCCACCAGGTTTCTTGTCTACAGACGAAAAACTTGTGCTCTGATACCACCTGATGCAGACCATCCGTTCAGATCTTCGAGATCTCCCCTCTGGGATCTATGCAGTGTTGAAGCCTGCACTCCTTCCTCAAATCGGATGATCCGCGGGATTTTCCACCACAATCCAATGCTCAACGGAGTTCTTCCTCCTGAGCTTTTACTCACTTAAGACTTAGAATATTTTCTAAGTCTTCGAAGACTTGGCCTTCGCTTCTTCCAGGGAATGAGTTCCTGGATCTCGATAACACTTTTCGAAGTGTTATTCCTCCTGAGCTTTGTCTGGTTTAGACTTCGATTTCCCACTCACTCCTTGTGTCTAAGGGATTTCAATAACTCAGATCCATGATGTTTCTTTCTGGCTCGATGCACACCTTGCAAAGCTCCCAATGAAGAGAAACAACTGAAACTGGAAAAACTCACAGTTCCATCCACTTATTCATGAAAACAGAAAATGACAAGAAAATGCACACAATCCACACACCATACATTTGGATCAATTTTCCATTATGTTATATTCACAAGTGCCCAATGACTACATAATACATCCTAAATTACAACAACTCAATAACTGATATCTCCTGCTAACTCACAGTTCTCTCTTACAGCTAATTTCTCTCTGTATTGTAGTTCTCTGCATTGCAACTCCCTCCTAACTGGGTGTACAAACTACTACATAACTCAAATATGTTTCTAGGGTTTTCTCCTGGCTACTTTCTTACTCTAAATTCATCCTACACTATCTTAGTTCAGTCACATTCCAGAGCCGAAGTGGAAACTCCTTCTCTGTTTACAATTTCAAAACTTGCCTCAAAGGGTAAAATTTGTCATCGATTCAAGCATGCCTCCAAAGGTAAATTCCGGTGCTGAGTGGAGACGGATTCTGAAATCGATTGTAACTTCCCATGTTGAAGTTCTGGAAGAACTCTCACATGTTGAGTGGTCCCGCCTTTGTGCGCTTGCCAATGATGCTCCTGCATCAACTTGAAAACCCATGGCTTTGATTTCTATTTCAGCTTCTCAATTAGGTCCTAAATCTTGTTGTATAGTTGCAACAATGTTTGGTTTCTCTTTGTTGTTGAACTTTTTGGGTCTCTTTTCAGGATGAATTTTTCAACAATGGTCTTCATCCTGGCCTTCCTTTTAACAATTTTCTTCATCATGGCCTTCTCTTTTTCTTGACTGAAGCATTTTTCTTTCCATTTCCTTCAAACTTCCTATTTCCCGTGTCTCCATTATGAAAAGACTTCTTGATGCCCTCTTGAGGTTCATTCCTTCCTCTTGCCTCTAAATGAGTTTCTTGTACACAAACTTATCTAGATTTTAAGGGTTAAATATAAGTATTATATGCCTCAAGTAGCTATGCAAACCTCCAATGTATTTGAGTAAATTTTCTTGAGAAGACAAATCTATACCAAAAAACAAATCTTTTCTCCTAAATTCTTGAGTGAATCTTTGCACATATTTCCCTTTAGCTTGCCTAAATTTTTTCCAATCCATAATAGCTTTCTGCATGTATGTTAATGGATAAAATTTCCTTTTAATTGCAGCAATAAAATCATTCCAAGAGGATAAAACTTTACCATGTTTCTTCATGTCTTTTTGAGTTTTGTCTTCCCACCAAATGAGTGTTGCATTATCCAATCTTAAAGAAACAATTTGAATCTTAGTTTCATCATATGTGATTCTTTGTATCCTACAATACACTTCAATCTGACGCATCCAGATATCCAATTTCTCAGCATTTACCTCTACATTGTACATTGGCAATTCAAACTTAATATCAAGATTAAGCAAAGGAGTTTGTAAAGGGGTTTTACCATGTTATTTTGGAGAATTTGGAGGTGGTTGTGAAATGGTAGAAGAGGTGGAAGATGGAGGTGAAGATGGGGGAGAATCACCACTCCCTCCATTTCCCTTTGGTGTTTTATCCCCATTGTCTCCATTTCCCTTCGGAGGGTTGGAGCTTTCACCTTGCATTCTTCCATTTCTTTCTTCAAACAAAACTTTGACCATCTCAGTCATATCATAAAAATATTTTATGAAAGTTTCCTCCTCTGAAGGAAGAGTTCCATGACTCTCCTCATGAGCCATACTTGGTAAATATCTCCTTAAAATTTGAGGTGATTTGATAGTTCTCCTTCTTGACAGTTAAGAACTTGGCTCTACAAGTTGACCTTCTTCTTTTGTGAGCTTCAACCTTGTAAGCATCAGAAAAAAAAACACTTGCACACAATCAAGCCTTCAAAAATCTATGCTCTGATACCAACTGATTTGAAAATGGAATGAATATGTTTCCAATAGATCTTTAAAATGAAGAAGACTTGTTTCTTTAAATTGGAAGTGTAAAATGGTATGTGTTTGGGTAATTGGATCAAGTTACTAACACATAAATTTAATGAGTTTTACTTAATCATGAGCATCATATCAGACATATAAAAACCATCAATAATGAACACATAACACAACAAATGATAAAGGAGTTCACCCCTCTCTTGGGCTACATCTCATGGTCCAGCTTCCCTTGGATCATTTTCATTATTCTTAAATAGTGATCCTATAGTGCTCAAAATACAAAATAGATGGTTCCAATGGATTCAAAATGTCCAAAAACCCCTAGCTAGGATTTTTCAGCACCTGGTTTGGCCAGAAAATGAAACAGTGTTGGCAGCACATCGAATTAGAAAGAAGGATGATCGTGGGGAAAGAAAGCATGCAGAAACCGAAGAAACAATTGGCAAGAAACACAGCATGCGTGCATGCAAGAAAGCGTGCACAAGGAAAGATACAGTTGGAAGAAAGAACAACACACATCCAAGGGAGTGTAAACTTTTGTTACGCATACCCAAGGCAGCGACAATTCGATTGGCAAGGTTCTTAATCGTAAAGTCTCCAGAAGGTTCATTAATGCAGTTGTGATTTTACCAGTTTTCATTTCCATTTCGTATTCTGGTACATACATTAGATACAACCTATGATATAATTTCTAACAATTTCAAGAGTGACCCGACTATCGATGAACAGGTAGGAATCATATTGGTTTTGTTTTTTTTTCTTAAAGAAAAATAGCTAACCAATTTTAATACTTGGGTTGAGGAAAAGATTTACAGTAATACCGGAATTTTACTTCTAAATTATACAATAAATCATGAGGGATTGTGACAACTTGATATCAATTTTCATTTACAGATCATGGTGAATTGAAAATTAAACTCATCACAAAAGTAATCTTATCGTAATTACAAATCTAAAATAGAATATTGTGATCGGCGAGGGTGAACTTGAAGATGTACTTCTGCAACTAGTGTTCCTTCCAACCTCCTTCTTGCTAATCATAGAGACTTCATCAATACCTCCCAGCCAACGCTAAGGGTACTCTTCTTCCCCCTTAGCCCCCCCAAGTTGCAAAGGGGTCACTCACACAACCAGAAATAATTTATCTTCAAGATTGCCTCACAAGGTAAAGATGCCACTCTCTCTCTCAAGATGGGCATCCCAACTCTCACAAGTAACCAGTCAAAAATAATTCAGCAACATAACTTTACCAACAACCAGTGTGATCCCTTGATCTGAAAATGGAATGAATATGTTTCCAATATATATTTAAAATGAAGAAGACTTGTCTATTTAAATTGCAAGTGTAAAATGGTATGTGTTTGGGTAATTGGATCAAGTTACTAACACATAAATTCAATGATATTTAATTAATCATGAGCATCATATCATGCATATAAAAACCATCAATAATGAACACATAACACAACAAATGATAAAGGAGTTCACCCCTCTCTTGGGCTTCATCTCCCGGTCCAACTTCCCTTGGATCATTTTTCGGTATGCTTAAATAGTGCTCTTACATTGCTCAGAATATAAAATATATGGCTCCAATGGCTTCATAACTTCCAAAAACCACTAGCTCGGCTTTTTCGGCACCTGGTTTGGCCAGAAAATGAAAAAGTTACACCTCTTGGAAGTGTTCCACTCCAAGCTTGTTGTAGATGCTCTCCAAAATGCACCCACTGACAAACTAACATGGCCTCTATGTTTTTTCCACACCAAAACCCAACACACACAACCATTCCCACAAAATGGGAGAAAATGTAGGACCATCAGTGTGCTGGCCCCCAATATTCGGTAGAGAACTCGGTTGTATGGCCCCATGTGGCCAACGACCTAAAA
This sequence comes from Picea engelmannii, assembly GCA_009831015.1. NCBI lineage: Eukaryota > Viridiplantae > Streptophyta > Pinopsida > Pinales > Pinaceae > Picea > Picea engelmannii. The sequence goes on from ML788411.1 coordinate 172,212, forward strand.
AATGCACGCCTGTCAACTAGCTCCTTCACGCGAAGGTATGTGGTCATATGGTAGAGTGTTATGTGACCAGGGCTAACTCCAAAACCAATTGTTTGTGTGCGCCCTAGTTATATGGTGTGGTTGTATGAATGTGCTACAAGGCTATACACTCCAAGTGTCAATAATCCATGTTGGTGGTCTTATGCAGGGTCATATGACATGAGGCTCAAATAATTGAAATGGTCCATGTGCTGGTTAATGGAGTGGACATGTGGTAAGTGTTAAGAAACAAGGTTTGGTGCTTAGGCCCCATCCCATTACTCTGCCGACCAAAACCTTATTGCAATTCAAATGTTTAAAAAAGACCATAAGGGATAAGAAACATCGTGGGCGGGCTAGTAGCCTGGGCCCTGCCAAAGCACTACCCCCACCCAGAGGTCACGGGTTTGACTCTTGTGGATTCATAAAATTTTACCAAACACTAATCAAATTGGAGGGTGTCATGTGATAGCCCACAACTGGGTCATGTGGCACCATAACATTTTCCCACAAAAATGGTAGTTGTCACAATTTGATTCGCCCATGTTTGCCACCAATTTTGCCTTGTCAGCATGCCAACTCAGCACTCTACCACATCACTTGTACGACCATGCCATGTCACCTGCCACATGTGGTTCTGTACCCTATCACGTCAGCACTATACGGACTATACAGTCAGCATAACTTTTCATGTTTGGCAAAATGAACATAATGTGATATGGTTGATATCAAGATATCAAGGGAATGTTTACATGAGCTTTTCTCTCTCTCTTTCTTGACTGAAGAATTTTTCTTTCTATTTCCTTCAAACTTCCTATTTCCCATGTCTCCATTATGAAAAGACTTATTGCTTCCCTCTTGAGGTTCATTCCTTCCTCTTGCCTCTAAATGAGTTGTTTGTACACAAACTTCATCTAGATTTGAAGGGTTAAACATAATTATTGTATGTCTAAAGTAGCTATGAAAACCTCCAATGTATTTGAGTAAAGTTTCTTGAGAAGACAAATCTATACCCAAAACCAAATCTCTTCTCCTAAATTTTTAAGTGAAGCTTTGCACATATTTCCCTTTAGCTTGGCTAAAGTTTTGTCAATCCATAATATCTTTCTGCATGTATGCTAATGGATAAAATTTCCTTTTAATTGCAACAATAAAATCATTCCAAGAGGATACAACTTTACCATGTTTCTTCATGTCCTCTTGAGTTTGGCTTCCCACTAAATGAATGTTGCACTCCAATTTTAAAGAATCAATATGAATCTTAGTTCCATCATTTTTTATTCTTTGTATCCTACAATACATTTCAATCTAACGAATCTAGTTATCCAATTTCTCAGCATTTACCTTTCTATTGTACATTGGAAATTCAAATTTAATATCAAGCATAAGAAAAGGATTTTGTAAAGGATTTTTACCATGTTCTTTTGGAGAATTTGGAGGTGGTTTTGAAATGGTAGAAGAGGTGGAAGATGGAGGTGAAGGAGGTGGAGAATCACCACTCCCTCCATTTCCCTTTGGATTTTTATCACCACTGTCCCCATTGCCCTTCGAAGGGTTGGAGATTTCACCTTGCAATCTTGCATTTCTTTCTTCAAAAAAAAAATTGACCATCTCAGTCATATCATAAAAATATTTTCTAAAAGTTTCCTCTTCTGAAGGAAGAGTTCCATTACTCTCCTTATGAGCCATACTTGGTGAATATCTCCTTGAAACTTGAGGTGATTTGATAGTTCTCCTTCTTGACAGTTGAGAACTTGGCTCTACAAGTTGACCTTCTCCTCTTGTGAGCATCAACCTTGTAAGCATCAAAAAAGCAAAAACACTTGCACACAATCAAGCCTTCAAAAACCTATTCTCTAATACCAACTGATTTGAAAATGGAATGAATATGTTTCCAATAGATATTTAAAATGAAGAAGACTTATCTCTTTAAATTGCAAGGGTAAAATGGTATGTGTTTGGGTAATTGGATCAAGTTACTAACAAAAATTCAATGAGTTTTACTTAATCATGAGCATCATATTAGACATATAAAAACCATCAATAATGAACACATAACACAACAAATGATGAAGGCGTTAACCCCTCTCTTAGGCTACATCTTCTGGTCCAGCTTCCCTTGGATAATTTTTAGTATTCTTAAATAGTGCTCTTATAGTTCTCAGAATGAAAAATAGATGGCTCCAATGGCTTCAGAACATCCAAAAACCCCTAGCTGGGTTTTCTTGGCACCTGGTTTGGCCAGAAAATGAAAACGTTACACCTCCTGGAAGTTTTCCTTTTCAAGCTTGTTGTACATGCTCGCCAAAATGCACCCACTGATAGACTAACCTGGCCTATCTATGTTTTCCACACAAAAACCCAACACATTCAACCATTCTCGCCAAAAGGGAGAAAATGCAAGACCGTTAGTGTGCTAGCCCCCAATCTTCGGCGAAGAACTCAGTCGTATGGCCCCATGTGGCCAAAAACCTAACAAATGTGCATCTGTCAGCTAACTCTTCCACGTGAAGGTATGTGGTCATATGGTAGAGTGCTATGTGACCGGGGATAACTCCAAAACCAACCGTTTGTGTGTGCCCTGGTTATATGGTGTGGTTGTATGAATGTGCTCTGGGGATATACACTCCAAGTGTCAACAGTCTGCGTTGGTGATCGTATGCAGTGTCGTATGGCCCGGGGATTAAACAATTGAAACGTTCCACACATTGGTTAACGAAGTGGACATGTGGTAAGTGTTAAGAACTACGGGCTGGGGCTTAGGCCTCGACCCTTTACTCCATCGACCAAAACCTTAGTGCAATTCAAATGTTTAAAACAGACCATAAGGGATAAGAAACATCATGGGCAGGCTGGTAGCCTGGCTTCTTCCAAAGCACTACTCCCACCCAGAGGTCGTGGTTTTGACTCTTGTGGAGTCATAAAATTTTACCAAACATCAATCAACTTGGAGGGTGTCACGTGGCATCCCACGACTGGGCCACGTGGCACCATAACATTTGCCCAGAAAAATGACACTTGTCACAATCTGATTTGCCCACGCCTTCCATCGAGCATGCCCTGTCAGCATGCCAACTCAACACACTACCATGTCACCTGTACAAACATGCCACGTCACCTTCCACGTGTGTATCCGTACCCTTCCACGTCAGCACTTTACGGACTGTACAGTCAGCATAATTTCGCATGTTTGGAAAAATGAACAGAATGTGATATCTTTCTCATACGACGTTTGTTTGAGCTTGTTCAAATTTTGTTGGGTTTGTGAAAATGAGGCATATGCACGTGTCTGTATTGAAGTGATTCTGAGCACTTTGAATTTTGAGAAAAATTTGATCCCATGGATCATCCCTTTCCCATCTAGACCATTTTCTTTATAGGAAATTCCTTACTGACACTTCCCCATGTGCACAATTTTTTTTTTTTATTAAATAAATTAGAATTATTCCCCCCCTTGCACTTGTCACCCTCTCCCCAAGTTGCATAAGTAATTGCATATTTTAATTTAATTAAAAGTCAATTTCCCCCACATTTCCCAAATGAGCTCCTTAAATCACTCATAGTTGTCTCTTTATTCCCCATATTCCCATTTAATAATTGATGCCTTACTAAATCTGAGTTAGAGTTAAAATATGATTTTTCTTCTAGTTAGACTAGTGGTAGCTAGACTCTAGATATCATTCTATGCATACACATATTCTCTCATGCTTTATTCCTTTCTTATCTTAAATTCCAATTTGGTATTTTCTTTCATATACGTGTATTATATTAATTCTTTAAATTTATTTCATTTTTCTTAATTCTTAAATCGATTTACCACATCCCCTTTCTTATTATTTAGTTAATAAATTAGTTTAGCCTCCTCCCAAAAACTTAGACTTAGGCTTAATTTTTTTGAATAGGATTAGAATTTTATTGGGATTTATAGTTAATAAATTACTCATTAATTATTCATATCCAACAAGGACTAAATATTTTCAAGGTTTATAATTATTCTTTCAAGGTTTTCTAGGCCACCTAGATTCATTGACTCAAGTTTTATTTAAGTGGCATGCCCTTCAAGATGCACCTCTGTGCTCTAAGGGTGCCACTTTTCTCTGACTAGTTTTGGTATTTTTCCAACCCTTGGAGTCAACACTCCATTCGGACAACCGCGTGAGAGACTAAGGGATTCTAAGGAATAAGGACTATGCCTTATTGCACACCCCTTAGAATATTTGTGAGTGACTATCTCAGTCTACCCTCACAACATTGTGGACCTCTCGAACTAGGTAATTGTTAACCTACAATTCAAGCCACGGAGGGAGTGCTAGTAGGTTGTGACAGGGACGTTGCCACACCTCTCCCTCAATATCTAGTTTATGTGCATGGCCCCTTTACTCCTTATGTGAGTCAGATTAGCAAGCATTCGTTAGCCTGCATTCATTAACAAAACATTGTCTCTGATCCATATACATAATCATACTGAATCAATCATCTGGCACATATGTGTAAAATGAAATACTCAAACAAAACACAATCCACTCCCTGACTCAATCCAGAGTCCAAGGAGTTCCATTGATTCCAGCATCATCCACAATCTAGCATGTGTCGTGCACACTCATCTAAACTCGTCAATAGTATTTGT
>ML788411.1:188425-223125 GCA_009831015.1 Picea engelmannii
TTAAAAAAAAAAAAAAAAAAAATTAATATAAAAAATGTTTTAAATATTAATATTTATTTTACACACATAAAATAGTTACATAAAATAACTTTCTTTTGTTGATAATCAATAAACATTAACAACAAATCTTTTAACTTTTTACATATCTCAATGCTTTTATGTTTATACATATATTAGAAAATAAGTATATAAAGTTAACAAAATGCTTTAAATATGCATTTGTTTAACTTAAAAAATGTTGTTAAACATAGATATCCTCTACTTAGAATAGAAATATATTCCACACATTTGGACAGATATAGCTTCCACACCTGTGTAGGCCTATATCCCCTGCATAACCAACACTTAGTCTAATAGTTATAAATGTTATCAATAATAGAATATTTTTATGCATATGCATACAGTATCGCAACTCCACACCTCAAATAGTTATAATGTTATCAATAATAGAATATTGTTATGCATATGCATACAGTCTTAAATGAGATTGTCTTAAGGGAAAAAAAATTCAATAATATAATTATATGTTAAGATTTTAAGATTATATTAATAAAAATTATATTCATATGCATAAATATGGAAATGTTTCTTACTTAAAAAATTATATTAATATAAAAAAATGTTTTAAATATTAATATTTATTTTACACACATAAAATAACTTTCTTTTGTTGATAATAAGAAAACATTAACACCAAAATATTTCAACTTTTTAGGCATCTAAATAGTTTTAATTATATACATATATTAAAAAATAAGTATATAATGTGAACAGAATAATTTTATGCATATGTTTTAACTTAAAAAATATTTGTAAACATATATATCTTCATATACATCTTCGACGGAGACATACAGTCCATAGAGATATAGCTTCCACACCTCTGCATAGGTATATCCCATGCACATCCACCACTTAGTCTAATAGTTATCAATGTTATCAATAATAGAATATTGTATACAAAAAACTCATTATCATTAATTTTGTATAAATTACTAAACCTACTTGGTTCTACATAAAGGAAGTAGAGAAATGATGAAACTAAAAGCCTATATTATCTATCATTTTTTACACTGAAAAATTCAAAGACTTGTATATCTTGTTCATACAAATGAGAGAACTTTGAGAGAAGTGTTTTGATCAAGAATTACACCAATACCACAAAAAAAATCAATAAAACATAGTAGTTGCATTATGCATGAAGCATACACTATGAAGAAGCAAACTTCAATAAAATGTTGCAGTTACATTATGCATGAGGAATATACTATAAAGAAAGAATTAGGGGAGCTAATTGCACCTGCCTATGAAATATATTTAACTTCCCTAGCCCCAAGCTGGGACACGCCACACAAAATCTCATCTTTTTTCACAATCGCATTCTTGAATTTCTTGAATTTCTTGGTAACGTACACAACCACCTATTTGAGTCTCGTTATCTCCATTGTTTTCTCTCTATTACCCCAATGTGGCATCTCTCCTAGTTGTAAACTTTGAAAATTAGCTCTAATGACAGTTAATTTAATGGCATGCTTTGTATGCATAGAAATTATGAAATGCAACCACCCTACAATTCATGCATAAGCATGTATAATAAACATCTTTAATTTCCATAAGAATTCACATGGAAATATCATAAAGAACACAGATAAAATAACACTTGTCTTTTATTGGTAAAACACCAACTGTGTGCAAATCTAAGACATTCCTCCCAGCCATAGACTATGTTGTTCATAAACTCTCAGTAGTAGGTCACCCTCGAGCTGAGGTTACAACTCTACCAGGGAAGGCTTTCTAGGCCAGACTAAATTCTATCAAACAACAATTAATCTTAGGTCAAGGTGTCAACTGTTGAAACTAGCCTACATTCTCTCATTTCTCACATGTATGTCCCACCCCGGGAGGTGTACCCCTTCTCTACTCAATAGTCCTTCAATGTTCCCACTTCCCTTTTGGGGCTTTGGCAGCAAGTCGAACAGAAAGTATTAGAGATATGTAGTTATTTCCTAGCGCACCAGCTAACAATTCTCAATATTTCTCTCACTAGAGAGACTACTAACGGATTGACAACCCACCTCTTCATATTCACACATGACTGCCAACCCCCTTCTTCAGCTCCAAGATCATGGTTTTCTTGTTACCAGTCACTCCCCAAATATTTCATCGTACAAATACCAAGAATGGTGATCGTCGTAAGGTATGGATGGAAAGATTCTAAGGTTCCAATGATATGATCATGGTAGAATGATGGACAGAGATCCTCAAACACACTAAGTCTCTAGCATAAGAATGCATGCAAACAACATGACAAGTGGCCCAAGAGTAACCACTTTCTCTCTCTTGCAAATTCATTCATTTCCAAAGACTTAGGATAAAAACATCAACATGTCAAAACTTAGGCTTGGACTCTTTAAGTGTAACATTCTGCTCTTGCGCACACTGAGTGAAATTCTTCTTTGAGGACACGTTCTTGCAAGTGATCTGGATTATTATACTATTGGTCATTTGATTATGATTATGAGTCATTATGGATATGATGATATGTTTTTTTGTTTATTTACATAGACAGGTGCTATTGACTGGGGTCTCTTGAGTGTGCAAGGCTTTGGACCTCAAGGATGTAGAGGCATCGATGAAACCCCTTAGACTTTGAATTTATTCAGGGAGTGGACTATTGAGGTTTTATTGTTCTGGATATGACATATGTACATCTGATTAGATGTTATGATGATTTATTATTATTGCTAACATGATTCGTTGATGATCTAGGATGACAATAGATTTCCAACCAGAATCACATGTGGAGTAGAGGGGTCACGCATGACAACCAGAGATTTTGAGGGAGAGGTGTGGACAACAGCCATGCCACATCCTACTAGCACTCTTGTTGTGGCTCGAAATTTAGGTTAACGATTACCTAGCTCTAGAAGACCCACAATATCATGAGGGAAAACTACGACAATCGCTATGACAATCGCTCACAATGATTCTAAGGGGCACACAATAAGGCAGGGGCCTTATTCCTTAGAGGCCCTTAGTCTCCCACAATATCACCTGCAGGATTATTGACTACAGGATTTTTTCATGTCTACCAAGTCAATCAAGAGGTGAGTGGCACCCTTGGCACACGTAGTGCGTCCCTAAGGGCATGTCACGCAAGGAAAATGGAAAGAGGAGAGTGGCACCCTTGGAGCACATAGTGCATCTTGAAGGGCATGTCATGCAAGGAAAATGAAAAGTGGCGAGTGGCACCCTTGGAGCACATAATGCGTCCTAAAGGGAACGTCGCATTTTTAACTGGTAAGTGAATAAACCTAGATGGCCTTAGAACGAATGATGTGTCAAGTAATATTTAAAAACAATTTCCCTAATAAAAATGTCACCCAGCCTAGGAAATCAGAACCTAGGTCTAAGTGACACTTATGTTCAGAAACAATAATCATAGTTAAACATGTAACGAGAAGGGGGTAAGAAATTCATTTAATTTATTAAAATCAAATTATATTGGGGGATTAAAATTTTAAAAGGAAAATGATTGTTTTATCTACTTATGCTAATTAAATTTTATTAATTAAAAAGGAAAAGGGGAAAGCGGTGGTTTTTCTACAGTTGCTAATTTGAGTTTTAGTTAAAAAGTGAAAGGAGAGAAACTTGAAAGAAATAGGAAACTAAGGGAAAAAGGGGGAAAAAAAGAAAAAGGGAAATGTAAGGAAAAAGTTGAATGTCTAAATTAATAAGGAATCTTGTCTTTAAGAACTTGCTAATTATGAACTCAACTAGGAATTTAGTAAAGGCGTAAGTCATTTAAGACGTGTAAGGGAATATTGGGACACCAAGGAGCGATTTTAGGAATGATTTTAGGTGGGTGAGGGAAATAGGAGTAATTAAATAATTAATGAAATTGATTTCTGGTGCAACTAGGGGGATGGGTGACATGTGTACAGGGGAGGTTTTTCTGAATTCAATTAATGAAAAATAAATTAAATGGGAATTTTGGAAAGAAATCACTTAGAAACTCTATAAAAAGGATGTAGGAGGAGGAGTATTGGGCAGATATTTGTGCATAACGTTACGCTGCAGAATTTTTGTCTTGACTGACTTATCTTGTGGGAGTTGGGATACCCAACTCGGGTAACGAGTGGTAGCTCAACCTTGTGAGGTGAGTTGGGTGCTATCGGTTCTCTAGTATGTGTGTGTGATCCTTTTTTGACTCGGGGGGCTCAGGGGGGAGAAGAGTACCCTTAGCGTTGGCTGGGAGGTACCGGTGAAGCCTCATCGGTCGGCAAGTGGGAGCTGGACGGAGCTTGCATGGGACAACAAATCAGAGTTGTCACCTTGGGCTATGGTATGCATGTGTTTATTGAATGGTAGATTATTATTTTTCTTGTGATTTCATTATTGTACTTCTATTGTGTAAATAAATGTCTTTTACTTAGCATTTTTAATCGAGAACTTAAAGTCATCATAGCTTTACACTCACTGCTTTTGAATTGATTTCCTTGGAAACCCAATCCCTGATTGCTATGACAGTTTTGTTTTGTTTGATTTATTATTATGAAGAGATTGTGTTTATATTCCTTCCTTATCCCTAGATCATCAATCCATGCCTGAGCAATCAGCTAGGAGCTGAATCGATGTTCGTCACTTCAATGTTAATAGACCTATAGATTCCAATTCCCTACTTTTTTGTGCGTGGATGGTGAGCGAAGGATAATTTTTTCCTAGCCATCTACCCTTACTATATTTGCGTTGATTGATTCATGGTTGAACGATTGGTCTTTCTCTTTCTTGTGATTGATTTCTTCTGCATTTTGGTTGGTAAAACTTTGTGTTTTGATTGATGAATCCCAGTGCCTTGATCGGTAAATATCAATGTTTTAATATGTTAATGTCTACGCTTATTTATGTTTTGTCTGTGAATTTACTGGGTCTGTGATTGAATTATATATTTACCGCAATTATACATGTTATTTGGACTGCAATTTTGTGTTTGTTTTTACTGTCTTCGATGCCCCTTTGTGTTATATTTCGATGGCCCCTTTTTCTCCACCATTTTGTGCTTCCTTGCACATCGAATTCATCCTTCTATTGCACAGTGAATTCGTGCTTCTATTGCACAGCGAAATCGTGCTTCTATTGCACAGTGATTCGTCCTACTTGCACAGTGATTTCATCCTTCCATTGCACAACTATTTCATCCTTCTTTGCATGGTGATTTCGTCCTTCTTACTCAGATATTTTTGTAACCCTTATACAGTGTTTTTACTGAGCAAATTGTTACCTTATTGACTGCAAGTTACCATTTTATTTGTCTGCGTTCACCCAACTCTTTACTCACCCATGAACCCCTGCATTTTTAATTTTATGAACATTTGTATGACAGCGATATGTCCATAGATTATTAAAAGTCTTACCCTTAGATTTATAGATAGACCATAATAGACAGCTATGTTAGTCAGGAGAATATTTTTACCGTGATAAATTATTACAGTGATTATTATTACAGTGATAATGACAGTGATTTTTACGACACTGATTGAGTGTTTATTGACAACAAATTCATATGTAATGTGTCGTCGCGTTTGAATAATGATTGGTCAGCAATTTTATACACTTAATAGTCAGCAATATCACAGGGTGGATAGATAGTGTTTATCACACACTTAATCTATATAATGTGACCAATGTAGGACACCTATTCCATGGATAGGCAACATTTCCATTAGTAATATTGATGGACAGATTATTTAATATAGAGAGCTCATTATGGTGTTGACAACAATGTATCCAGATTAGACAACAACTCATTGATAGCGTTTTTATATTGGTTTCATTTTTAAAAGGGGCAGCGGTTTATATTTCTTATTAATTGGTTAAAGGGAAGACTTGATAACATACTTTCTTATTTCTTATTGCAGTGACTTATAATAGACTAGTTCATTTTCTGATTAAAGGGAAAACTTGATAACAGACTTGCTTATGGAAGCGATTTTTATTTCTTATTTATATTGCTTAATAGTTGTGGTTATTATGTAGATAACAAACTTGATTAATAACGCCTTGGTATAGTGAAGATTGAACCAACAAATTGATTCAGATATTGCGTGGGGCATGTCAAACGTTTTATGGCTATATAAATTATAATGCCCAATAATTAATAAAACCCAGAATTTCTATCAGCTATATCGCCCAATAATTTTTATCAGTATTATATTGTTTTTTTTTTTTATGCTGGCGGAATCGGCAACTGGGTCGGTCTCGTACTCGCGTGACACGGGGTCGATTCCGACCGCTACCACTATAACCTCCAGGTGCCATACGTATGCCCCTTCCGCATGCACGAGTAAGTCGGGAGGATTTGAACTTGAAACCTCATCGTACATAACATGCTATATCACGACACTTGCCAATTGAGCTGCCCCCCGGGGGCTAGTATTATATTGTTTTAGGCAGCAATAACTTTATCAATTTTTAGAATTATACGCTGCACTAACTCTATTAGTTAATAACGCCCACTAATATTAGGCTTAGGGGTTATATATATATATATATATATATATATATATATATATAAGAGCGGGGTCCATCACTATACCAGAAGGTGGAGGGTTGTCCTTTTTCGAGCTTTGTGGGTTTTGAAAAGCCAGCTACTTTACGCAAGTCTATCTTAACATGAGTATCCAAGGCCACATGTCAATGATGGTCAACAAAACACCTGGGGGCTTCTTACAAAAAAATACTTAGACACTTCTCTTGAGAGAATTTCTTCATTGTTGATTGAGTAATATCTTGGTCAAGTTGGTTTATTGGTGTAATAGTTTACTAGCTTGTGCAAGATTAATGGTTAAGGGCTTAACAGTTTTATTGCTAAAACGATTAATAGTTTAACAATTTATTGGTTCTTTGTACCTTGAGCCTTAAATCGAGTGGAAATGGTAGTTGGTCATAGTTGTTTCACCACACAGGGTTGCCTTGTAGGAACCAAACATCTTTTGGTCAGTTGCGCAATTTAGTTTTGAGTGTTGTCACCTTGCATCTTGTCGAATTGTTGCTTGGGTGTGTGGGTGTAGTCTTCTTATCAGTTAATTTGGTCTCCTAGCGCGTTGGTTTTTCTTGAGTTATTGGTCCAGATAGGTTTTTTTGTGTCAGGGATATTGTCACGCCTATCACCTAGTGACGGCATGATTCCTGATGAGCGGATCATTGTGAGCCCTCATGGATAGAGGAGAATGATAACTTGGATGAAGTCTATGCATCCCGATGTGGGAATTTGTTTGTTGTAGTTGATGATGGCACTTGGTTTGTAACACCTTAACACTTTTGGGTTTTTCATGTCGTAGAGGTTTCCAGTTACTGGTTGTCAAGCCGTTGTGTCGGGTTGGTTGATGTCGTCCTTGAGCTTGTAGGCTTGTCTTGGTTGTGTTGTGCTGGTAGCCATTTTATTTGTCTATTGATTACCGTATGTTTCGTCCAGTTGCATGGTGGCTAGTGTGTTGAGTCGTTGTTTTCTGTTGACTAATTTGGATGCGTGGTGTTCATCGTCAAGTTGTGTGGATTAACTATTGTCATCCTCGCCTTCCTGTCTAAGAAAGAAAAAAGAAAAAAATAATTGCTTTTGCGTCGAGTCGCTTGTAGTCGTAACGATGGGGTCGTTACATATGCTATCAGAGTGGGTTCAACCCTATGACTATGGATCGCCATGATTTCCATTGCAGTAAACCCTTGAGTAATAACCTAATGCTAATTAAAAAATTTAACGTGTCTATGTGGTGATCTCGATTAGAGGATGCCACGAAGGTTTGCAGCATGGTGTCATGGAAGGAGGTGTGATGCCTCTGGAAGTTCCCGCGCCCTCAGAGTCTAACCCCCAAGGGGGAGGAACAAGTCCTTGGGCTGGATCCGATTGTTGTAATGGATGATGATGGCCTAATAAGGTCCTTTAAGGGAATGCCAGAGGCCTTGATCCACCATATGTACTGAGATGAGGCCAGGGTGCTTGTACCCCTGAGAACGCACCCAACCAGTACCATAAGTATTCACCGCGAACTCGAGAAATTCAATTTCTCAAGTTTTTTGGTGCCTTAGACGACGCAACCACTAAGGCATGGTTGAAGAAGATGGTGATGTGATTTTCACTTCATGACTACACCTCCAACATGAAGGTCTACATGGCAGTCTTTCAACTGAAGGGGAGTGCTCTTCCATGGTGGAAGACGTTCCTGCCGCATTTGAACATGGTCGTCGAAGACGTGTCCTGGGAATTGTTTGAGGAACAGTTCCGAGAGAGGTATATTTCTGAGGAACTCATTGAGCATCAGCTCAATGAGTTCAACATCTTGCAATAGGGAGGTCATACGATGCTCGAGTATGAGGCCCATTTTGTGGAGTTTCTTCGATATGCTATGCACTTGAATACCGAGAAACTTGAGGTCAACAGGTTTTTGTTTGGCCTTAATGTAAGAATTCATGCAAACATTAGGATTATGATGCCTCAAACCTTCTATGATGTTGTTTAGAAGGTCCTCATAGCAGAGGAGGAGCTTTTCAACGAAGTTTAAAGCAGGACTCCAGCGAGACCGGTGGGGTAGGTGTCATTTGGTGCATAGCAGCATCAAACACTGGATAGACATTCACTAGGATATCATGGCTTCCAGACAATATCCACTTTCACTACACCTCGGAAATCAGTGCCTCAGTAGCGGACTCCTTACCGTCGTTGACTAGACCCTTAGTATTTGATAGATCTCGGTGCTATCGAGAGTTTCCTTTTTGGTGTAGTACTAAAGAGAATTAAGGTTAAGGCAGTCAATCAGGATGAGTTTAGTTTTGTAGAAATGGCTTTCGGAGCCAAAAAAATGGTTGGTGGGAAGGTTACGGGATGTAGCCTTAAACTGGGAGAGTTTGTCACCAGGTCCAACCTGTACGTCATGATCTTAGGATCTTATGATGTCGTGATCAGTATGGACTGGTTGGAATCACATGAGGCGATACTCTACTGTAAGATGAAATGGTTGGTTGGTTAGTGATGAGGGACAAAGATGCGTGATTGTAGGTCGGAACCAAGGAGTTTCTCTGAGGTTCATCTCTTTCTTCCAGCTACAAAAGAGCACGTTCAAGGGATGTAATATTTATGTGATCCTTGCATTAAATGAGAAGGGAGTAGTGGAAGGTCTAGAACACCTTTCAGTGGCGAGATATTTTGCAGACATCTTCCCGAAGGAGTTACCTGGGATACCGTCAGAGATGGAATTGGAATTTACGATAGACCTAAAACCGGGGACTGAACCAATAGAAAGAACACCTTATCGGTTGTCGACCCTGGAGTTACAGGAGTTGAGAATGAAACTAAAGGAGTTGTTGGACCTGGGACTTATATGTCCAAATGTGTCACCGTGGGGTGCGTCGGTTATCTTCATATGGAAGAAGGATGGGTCGTGGAGACTCTGCATTGACTATCATCAATTGAACAGAGAAACGATCAAGATTCAGTACCCATTGCCAAGGATGGATGATTTGTTCGATCAGATGAAAGGCGCGATGATGTTTTCAAGGATCGACTTGAGATCAGGGTATCACCAGTTACAAATCAAGGAGGATGACGTCCATAAGACCACCTTTAAGACGAGATCTGGACATTCAATTTTATCATTTTACCTTTTGGATTGACAAACGCCCCTGGGGTATATACGAGTTTGATGAATGGGGTGTTTTGCAAATACCTGTACAAGTTCGTCCAAGTATTCATCGATGATATTTTGATTTACTCTAGGACGTTGGAAGAGCATGAAGAGCACTTGTTCTTGGTACTACAGTGTCTGTGAGAGAAACAATTGTTGGGAAATTGTCTAAATGCTCGTTTTATCAATCAAAGATTCACTACTTAGGGCATGTCATCTCCAGCGAAGGTATCGTCGTGGGTCCTATTGGCGCAAGTTTGATCAGACCAAGGTCCTTCTCAGGTTACCAACAAAAGGTACCGTGTAGTCTAGAGCATTGGAATTTTCATCTCCTTTGAAAAGAAGAAGTATCACCCGAAGCGCTGCTGAGACATATAGATAGGGAAGGGTAGGGAAAAGACTTAAGAGGATCCATAGAGATTTCATGACTCATTCCTAATCTTGCACAAGAGACATGAACAGATTTGAAACATACATGTACAATAATCGAACCTACTTACGTTGCGAGAAATAATTTAAACATAGAACTGTCAAATAGAACTCATAAGCCATAAGGAAATATTGTAATGCATAACTAAACACACAGAGACACATCATATTTGAAAATTTAGGTCCTTCTTCATATTATCTTCAGAATCCTTCTCTGATTACAAACTCAGAATTACACAATAGTGCATTGTACAAACTCTTAGCTCTAGACTCATTTCACAGAGCTCCAATTCTCAAACTGATAGATCCAATTCATTACAAACGCAAGACTTGACTTCGCTCGACTTACACCAATCATCAACAACTAATCTGACTGGGTAAAAACGATAATAATGAGTGAATAAACCAATCCACAAACCAACAACCTGACCAACCCTTTTACAATTATGTTCATCCCTATATATAAGTTGGGTTGTGTCTTCCTTCTCGACTTGCATGCTTTCTTGTTCTGTTGCAACTGTTTCTTGCTTAGATGGCGTTGCGCTGACTTTCACAACTGCTTTTTGTTGCTCTTTCTCCAGCCCTCTGATGAAGCTTGTGCAACTCATGCTCAATCGAAACTTGTGCAATTCCTTATCCCAAAAAGGAAGGGCCCAATAGCCTTCGACCACAATCCTTGACTCACCCTCGAGTCAAGTGCTTGGTTCTTTCACATTTTCTAGGAGCATCTATTGTGTTCCCTTGTACTTATTTTCTTCTTCCTTGGGATCTTTTGTTTGTGCTTCTTCTTATTTTACCTTTTCAAATGAAGGGTCCAACTCTGGTACCAAATCTAAGGCTCGTTGTTTCACTACTTTAAAGTTTCCAACTTTGTCCCGCCACTTCCTCGCAAGGAGTGATGCCTCAACAACAAACTGTTCGATTGTTTCCTTGTTATACACCTTTGACTGGGATGCGACGAACAAGTTCCAATCGGAATATGTTGCTACATCAACTTGATGCATTTGCATGTATACTGCCTGAATAACAGGTTGAAATTCATGCAGCGCTTTCTTTGCTATGGACTGTGCCTCAAAGATGGTGTTCAGATCATTGTCCGCCTGTTGAATTTGGTCAAACTTCTTTTGTTGCTCCATAGGGTCCATTGTGGCCACAACTTCTTCATTCAACACCTGGATCTTTATGCGCACCTCCTCCAAGACTTGGTTTCATTGAGCAATGATGCCCATCCAGTCATTGACTTCCCTGAAGATTTTTTTGCATTTCGTTGTGTGTTTGTCCATTGTTTCTCGGGCGTTGTTACGTTGCAATACTATCTTCTGCATCTTCTCCTACAGCTTCTAGGGTTGTTGCTCTACCTCTTGTTGGGCCTGTTGTAACTGTTCTTTTAGCTTCTTAGCTTGAGTGGTGAGTTGTGTCCATGCTCCTTGTAGCAACTCGATCTGGTGTTCTGGCTCACCTGCATCACAAACCTCAGGTAATTCAGGTGAAACCTTCTAAATCTTCATCCAGGCTTCAGAAAGTATTTCCTGTACTTTTTCCAGTTTGCGTTGAACTTGGAGTTTGTCATGCACTTCCTGCATCCTACATGTTTGCATGACAAACTCTTCCTTCCTTGCAACCTCGGTGGATCTCTCAGCCTCCTAGAGCCTTTGCTCTATTTGATTAGTTGATTCTCTGATCAGTCCAAATAAGTGCATCGTTGGCCACTATACGAGGTTAGAAAATGAAGGAGTTGTGTCTCTGGGTGTTCTTGTCCGCAGTGGAAGTCCATTGGTTTTTGAATGCTCCGAGCGGGTCTCTACCTCCTCCTCTATTGGTGGCCCTGGTCTGATCCTCAACCGTAGCTCTGAGGGAAAAAGAGTCTGAAACTTTGTTCTGGATATGAAAAGTTGCATCATTTTTGCGCATTGCTGAGGGTCCTGGAGAACCTGCTCCATTTGTTCATGCGCGGATTTCACACTCGGCCCGAGTGTTGATGTTGGTTCCCTTTGAGGCTCTGGTAGCTTCGGATCTCTTGTTGCTTCTACTTCCTGCATTGTGGCGTCTTGTACATCCTCACCCTTGGCCAGTAAGGGGATTTGTTGTTTTCTCTAGGAGTGCATCTCCTCCATAGTGTGGGTGTCTTTTCCTTGTGCCAAAAGTTCAGGCTGTTGTTCCTAGGTGTTTAGATTTAGACCATTCAACTTCATGCTCTACTCTAGAACTTTGGGTTTTGGACCAAAAAATTATGATCTTGGGTTAGGTGTCCCTTGGGTTATTCCTGGGAGTCCTCTCTCCACTATTTTTGGTTGATGGAGCTGCATTGGCTCTGGGGTTGTGGTCTGGGGTGGACTGGTGGTGGTGGGGTTTGGTGATTGGGGTGGTGGTGGTGATGGAGGGCGCTTAGTGACAAATGTGGACGAAAATGTTTGAGGCTCTGGGTCATATTGAATGTCAATGATAGTGGTGGATTTGACTGTTGAGTGGGTGCGAGGAGCAGCTAATGCAAGGGGTTGGGGGTTCAGAGGTTTGTTCAGAGAGACCCCGGTTCTAGGCCTCTTCACCAATGGTTCGGTACTGAAAAAAACACCCAAGATCTGGTTAAAATCCACACCTAACAACATGGCATCAGCTGGAAGCAGACATAGGGTCGGTATTTTCTTCCACTCCAACTGTTGCATCTCTTCATCCTCCTTGAAGTCTGATTGTTCTAGAACTTTTGGCTTCTTCGGCTCTAGGCCTGAGCTCAGTCCTTCCCTTGCTCCTTTGTATTTTTTCTTCAACAACTCCGTAGGAATAATGTAATGCATTCCCAACATGCACAGGTTATGTTTGAATCCTGTCCATGATATGACTTCCCTGTCAAAGGCCTCCTCGTCCAAATAAAATGACAACATCCTTGTGTGGAAATCTTCCTTGCTAACATGTCTCGGCCAGACCAATGTATGGTGTCAGTTCATGCTAAAGGATATATTTCTCGTATTCCAATTGAGGAGCTCCTATGGGATACACAACCTTTGTGTTTCATCTATCAAGTTGTTGTACCACTTAAAAAATGCTGTGGCGTTGAAGGTTGTATTCTCCGAATTTGGCCTGGACTGCCATGGCTCGAACATCTTTGCCATGCACCCTTTGTCTGGTATCGTTGGTTGTCTTCCCATAGGTGGCTTCCATTTGAGAATTACAAATGCCACAAGTACATATACATAAGTGAAGTTTCCTCCCTTCTCCTGTGCCTCCTCGCATGCCACTAGTAGTTCCTCTAGCAGGTAACTACACCAATTGAACACTGCTCCATTGGCGCAAAATTCATCTACTGATAATGTATCTAGGGTGCATTCTCCCTTGTAGTAGGATCTCATAATCTTGCTAGCTATTATGTAACAACTAGTCCAGATTGTCTCGGGTAGTATTGGTTCAATTACTGTTGTGCATCCTCCCCTCTTTGTGTTGAATTTCGCATGCAGGCTAAGCTCGCCTTTCTTTTTCCCATGCTTACCAGGACCCTGGAATCCTTTCGACACATCCTCTCCTTCGGAGGATAGTCTAGTAAGTTGTTGGAAGCATTCATCATGGATTGGATACTGCTTATCCAACCATAGACTTGTGTCATGCACCCTTCTTATTAGAAATTTCATGCACCGCGCAACCTCATCAGTGGTACCGAAGACCGGTAGGTGTCTCAGGTTCATGATGGTTGAATTGAATAAATTGATGAAGTTTGATTTTGGCACAAATTTCATATCTCTGGTTCCATCTAGAGCCATCTCCAAAAATACATGTGTGTGCATCTGAGGGAACAAGACTGAATTTTTGAGGTCAAGGTCGAGGAGCTTAACATGCTCCACTTTCCCTTTGAGATCACCCACGACCTCGACCCAGGGGTCGTAGGGCTCGTCTAGTACCGCTTCTTTAGACATGGAACTTCAGCTTGCTATGGCTCTCAACATTCATAATTCTGTGGCAAGCTAAGGACTAAGGATTTCACAATGGTATAGGCTAGTTCGCTCTACTGAATTCGGAAATGGCTATGCTTCTTTTGTAAACGATGCATTCTCGGGTGATTTATCAGGGCCTTATACTTGGATTGACAGGTAATTTTAGCAGTAAATGTTTTTCATCATGAATGTATGGATGCAACGGGATCTGAGTTTTCCAATGGGATAGTTTAACAGGGTAAATCTTATTGGGCGATTATGTCATTTACTTATTTGTGTGAGTGGAATAGGGACGTGGCCGATTTCAAACCTTTCTGTTTGACAGGTGGGTATCTCAGCATGAACTTCGATGGCATATTTGCATAATGTGGCTTTATGGATTAATGGACTTTAGACATGGTATTGAAATGGAAATAAAGGTTGTGACTAGACTAGGTTCGTGTGGCATATGGATTCAAATTGTATTCGGATTCATCCTTTCTCCGACCACAAAGGTTGTCCCTATCATATTAATGACTGTGATTAATGTATTCTCTTAAGCTTTGGATCTTGCACTATTGAGTCATTAGTTCTGTCTCAAACAACACTTAAACAGAAAATGAACTATGTGTCATGGCGCAACACTGCGCATATTGACTTTATTATTGAATTTACAAAAAATTTAGAAAACTCAAATCTAACTATTGTACAAGCTCTTTCAGACTAGAGCGACAGTCCCTCTTTCTCAGTTTTGAGACAGGTAGGGCTTCAGGTGAGCGCCATTCACCCATCATGGTCGAAGCACACCATCCAGTTGCATGAGTCTGACTGCTCCTGAAGGTCGGATCTCTACAATCATGAATGGTCCCAACCAGTGCATACGCAGCTTTCCAAGAAGCTTCTAGTACTAGCTATCGTATAGTACCACCTTGTCTCCTTGTGTGAATACCTTGGTCTTAATGTGCCTGTCATTCCAAGATTTGTGTCTTTCTTTTTCAACTGACTAATTAAAGTCTTCTATAAATTTGGTCTCTTCAATTTCTTGTAGTTCTGTACGTCTCTACGCAATGGATTCCTCTTCTGTCATGTGTGTGACTTGTGCAATATACAAACTTGGAGTGACGAACTCTGCAGACACCACTGCCTCTCTCCCATAAACCAACTGGAACGGTGTGTACCTGTGGATTTTCTTTGTGGTTTTCCTATAAGCCCATAGTACAGCTAGAACTCGATCATCCTACGTCTCTACGCAATGGATTCCTCTTATGTCATGTGTGTGACTTGTGCAATATACAAACTTGGAGTGATGAACTCTGCAGACACCACTGCCTCTCTCCCATAAACCAATTGGAACGGTGTGTACCTGTGGATTTTCTTTGTGGTTTTCCTATAAGCTACAGCTAGAACTCGATCATCCTAGTCCTCCCAGTTTGTGCAACAGACCTTTTTTAGTCCCCTTTCCAGGATCTTGTTGAAGGCTTCAACTATTTTGTTGGCCTGTGGGTGGTATGGACTGCTCTTGTGATGTTGAATCAAAAATCATGTTGTAAGTGTTGCTATAGTGTTGCTAATTAAATGATCTCCCTGATCGTTGGTTAGGCTCGTGGGACATCCAAACCGAGTAATCATATTCTTGAAAATGAACCTGGCAGCAGTATCTGTCGAACAGTCATGTATAGTTGTTGCTTCTACCCAACGGGTAATGTAGTCAATCGTGGTAATGATGTACCTAGCCTTTGAATGTTTGGTTTGTGGGGTTGATTGGTCCAATGAAGTCAACTTCCCATTTCTCAAATTCTTGTAGAGATCTAACTGGTTGTAGAGGTAGCTCGTCTCGGCATGATGGCTTTCCCATGTGTTGACAAACATCACACGATCTAGCATATACCTTTTCATCCTTGAAGAGTGTTTCCCACCAAAGCCCTGCCTGTAGAACTTTTTGTGTTGTGGCCATTCCTCCTACGTGGCCTCTTGCAACTCCACTATGGCATTCCCAGAGTATATCCTGACTTTCATGACCCGGGACACACCGTCTAAGGATGTTGTCTAGTCCTAGTTTATACAATTGTCCAGCGCTCACCTGATAATCTGCTGCTCTAACAACTATATGGCGTTTATGGGTTGCGGAATAGGTTTTAGGACAGCCCCTTGTACTGAGAAAGACTGCTATGTCCTCCAGGTATTTTGGTATGGCCTCAATCCTGAACAAATCTATAGGGACATTCTTTAAGCCAAATGGCATCACATTGTATGAAAAATATCCCCATTATGTTATGAAAGTTGTATTTATTTTGTCCTCTTCAGCGATCCTGACTTGATGGTATCCTGAAAATCCGTCTGTGAATGAGTATTCTTCCTTTCCCACAACCTGTTCTAGCACCTCATCTATCAAAGGTTTTGAGAAAGGGTCATGTACACAGGCAGAGTTGAGACTTTTGTGGTCTACATAGACTCTAATATCCTATGTGCCTTTCTTTGAATAACTATCAGGCTAACTCACTCTGCTTATTCTACTGCAAAAATGAGACATGCTTCCAACATCTTATCTATCTTCTTCTTAACCTTCTCTTTTACTATTGGGTTAAGACGGTATGGTCTATGTCTAACAGGCTTGGATATTGGTTTTAACTCAATATTGATTTCTCCCATGACTCCTTTGATTCCCTTTAACTTGAAAAAAAGTCTTTGGGAACAAATCCTCATATTCCCGCAGTAAAATCTTTATTTCCTGACTGGTTTGCTCATCCCATTAGTCTCCCACCATGGCTATCTTGGGTTGATCTATGGTCCCTATGTTGATTTTGTGCAATTTTAATGGGTGATTGTAGGAACTATCGGTCTGGTTGGGTATGGTGTTTTGAATTTCTCTGCTCCCCTCTGTCTCTTTGATGGCTACGTTTCTCAGTTCTTCTAAGTCATCTAGGATTTCTGAATATTTTCTAATCTGATAGCATTCTATAGGCTTCTCAGCTGAGGGCAAGTGGATATTTGTGTGAAGTTCTTGGCTATGTTTAGCACATACCACTAAGTTTGATTTTTGATTACCATTATCTATAAAAAGAAATTCTTTAATCTTTTGTAGGGCTACTTCAAGCTCAGGGTACTTACTTGTGAATGAGAAGTCCTTGCAAAAATGAGCTGCCAATGTTTGCCAGTCATTGGTTTGTCTCTTGGTTTCCTCATGTATAAACCATGGATTGGATCGAGAGAGTGGGAAAATACCTGAACCCAGAAGTGAGAGGGTATCCCCGCATCTTTCCACTATGTCACGCATTGTTCAATGTGTATTCTAGGATCTAATTCTCCACTGAACAGGTGTGAAACTTGGAGATCTGTCTGCATCTTTGATTTCAGCTGCTCCTTATTTTGGAACCTGTACTTGATATCTTGCTTCACCTCGTCTCAAGTTCTGAGTACAGCTTTATGATTAGCCCACCATCTGGCAGGGTTGCTCTGAAAGGCTACATCTAGTACCGAGATTGTTTGATCTTCTCTCACATTTTCCTCCATCTTGTGAAAAAAACTGTCGATATCTGAGGTGCCATCGTATACTGGGTGATCTTTAACTTCAGTCCCAACCCATCTGGTCACTCTGACAGTTGCGCATATTCTTGAGAATATTTCGTCTGACCCTTGTTTCCAACTTTCGAAAGCCAATTCTAAATCTTCATCTGTTGACTGTATACTTCTCCAACTTACTGACCCATCGGCGGTGGGGTTTATATAATGGTTTCTTGTCCCAGTTGTTACAGTGTACAACTCGTCCAAGTCTTCTTTGTCCATATTATTTTCTGTTGGTTCTATATACCTAGGTCCTACATATGGATCCAAAGGTTGAACTACCTTGATTCCCTCAACCTTAAAAGTCATGGTGTCTTTCTTTAAGTCAATTATTGCATAATTATCATAGGCCCAATCAAAGCCAAGTAGTGCAGGGTAGGGGTTCTTATCTCCCATGATCTCAATGACTTCAAATTCAACCACTATTTTTACTCCTGCTACATCTATTTCCACGTTCTCCATTCTTCCTATGGGGAAGATACAGTATTGGTTTGTCATTCTTAACTGAATTGGGGAATATGTCAGCCTAGGGTTTCCTAAGGCTTCCCAAGTCTTTTTAGGTAGAATGTTCATGTTGGATCCTAGATCCAACATGACATCCTTGATCTCAAATTCATCTAACTAGGATATTAATCTAAATTCCTTGTCGGTTCATACTTTTCTTCGTTGCACTCTCTGAGTACTTTTCTCAGGAATATTGGCCCTTATCCTTGCTTCTAGGGGTTCCTCATTCCCTAAAACTAGGTATAGCGCATTGCACAACTTTTCTGTTAGTTGATCATTCCCTAGAATGTCATAGAATAATTGAAACCAAAGGTCAACTATGCTTTGAGGTTGCTCAGGTTGTCTTGGTATGACTACAGGGTTTCTGGGTGCAGGGGGTAAAGCAAGGACTTGTTCCATCTTAGGGTAAACATTTGGCTAGGGGGGATTCTCTCACATTTCAGGACTAGGAATATTCTGAAATACTTCTATGGAATCTTTAAAGAACAACCTTTGTTTTAGAGGGTCATACATGTCTTCCTTATGTGTTTCTTTTTGGATCTGAGGTAGAGTATCAACATCATCTCTTGTCTTCACTCCTTGAGTAACGATATTAAGGTTGGAAAATTGTCCCTTACTAACCCTCTTGATTTATGAACTAATGAGGTTAGTTCCTCATTGTCGTACTCTATCTTCCCACTTTGCAATTAATTTTGGTCAGTCTTCAATTGTGTTCTCGTTGGTTCTGCAGTGAGAGCACCATGGTCCCCTTGGATGAGGACAATCTCTAGCCAAGTGACCTTTCTCATCACAGTTATAACATCTTCTTGGTCCTCTTCCCCCAGTTCTTCCTCCTCTGAATTCTTCTCCGGCTCCACCTCCTCGACCTCTTCCTCGTCTTTGAGGGTTTTCATTCACCTCGAATGTTGTTCGGTCTAACCTGTCTACAAGTGTATCCAACCCTCTACATTGATTAGTAGTATGTGTGGTAGATGTGCATAACTCATAGTGTACTTTGTTTTTTACTGTCGAATATTTCTACATGATGGGGCACTGTCTTGGCCCATGCCCATGGGTTTGGAAGATTTCACAATACTCGGTTTTTGGTGCTGCTTGGCCTCCTGGAAAATCATGATATGGGGTGGGGTTATGGAATGGTAAGTTCATCGACACTTGTGCAACTCCTCCCATGGGTCCTAGTGGGGATACCATCAGATTTTGAGGAGGTCCCATTCCCCTCATTCACGGACATTCGTTCACCGGATGACCTTCTATATAACATCTAGTGCACCAAACCTGTGGTCATCCTGGTCTGGGTATCGTCAGCTCCTGAATTGTTTTTGTAAGTGTCAATATCTTCCCTTCTAGGTGCACCATATTCACATCTACTGGGGGTTTGGTCACTCTCAGGCTCCCAGGGTATCACGCCATGGCTTTAATTTTCATCGATTTTTCCAAGGCATCTGTTAACGTGGATATCCATTGTTGCATTAGCGGAATCTAAATCAGAGGCAACAACCCCTGAATGTACCACTCCCTTTGATGTTCTTCGTGGATTGGATGTGCCAAACTCCCTATGGAATCTTTAAAATTTTGGTTGTACTCTCAGGCTAATTCACCTTCCCATTGTTGGATCTCACGCAACTCAGACAAACCTTGTTATTCTGACTGAGGTAGTTTGAACTCTTCTATGAACCTCATTCATACCTAGCCAAGTGTGAACTCTTGACCTTGCATCCCTGGCACTCCTGGCTCAGTGATCTTCATGTACCACTTGAGAGCATGACCTCTCAAGGTAGTCTGGAACTCAACCAACTTATTCGCATCCGATGTCCCTATGGTGTTGGTTGTGGAGCCTGATTATCTTCCTGATTTAGAGGTCTTTTCTTTCAGCCGTGTCTATACCCCATGAAGACTTTACACCCATGGAGTATGTACACTCTTCCACACGGGGGAGTGTAGAGGAGGGTTACCCCCTCTGCAGGGGTTTAGGGGAAGTGTCCCGTGATGGGGTTTCGGGGGCGAATCCATCAAAGGAAAAATTGCCTTGTAAATGTATATTGTAAATTCATTGTAAATCAGGACTGTTCATTATAAGGTCGCAGATCTAACAGTAGAGATTATGTTAGGGTTTTTTTCTCTAGAAGGAAACCCTCTTTTATGAGGGAAATGTATTACTGCTATGGTTGATGGCGAATATTGTATTCTGAGATAGGATACTATGAGAGAAATAAGAGGAAGTTACAGCGGGTTTGTTGTAGGTTGTATCCCTTCATATGCTGGATAATAATAAAGGAAGGACCTGGCAATTTCTCTGGTGGATGTAGCCCACACTAGGTGAACCACGTAAATCTGTGTCTCTCTTTTATTGTGTATCTTTTGTGTTTTGTTTCCATGTTTGTTTTATTTATTACTCCACGGTCCTGTTTTTCTAACATATGGATCTCCATATTTCTTCGCACAAGAACTAGTGTTGCTCAACGTCTTCATCTCCCTTACCCCAAAATTTTGGGTATCACACAATCGAACCTCCCGCATGGCCAACCATTATTGATCTTGTTGTTACTATCAATATGAACCCTAATGGTCTTGCTTGTGATCTACCAGGGGATTCCAATATCCTCCATGTGCTTTCATTTCCTGGTTGTGATTGACTAATTAATTGTATTGGAATAGAACTAGCATGAGAAGGTAGTATCGAACTTACTGCTTGTATAGAAGACACTTGGGGTATGGGTGATTTGAGGCTAGAGCTACTGGATTTGGGGCAGTTTTCTTTGATCTGGGGGGTCTCATTTTCTTCCACTGGGATGATCTCTTTGACTAGATTCCCGATCTTTCTTGTTATTGGAGCTGAATCTTCTCTTTCTTCTCCAAGATTCATGTTGGCATATTCCTCTCTCACATCTACACCTTCTCCTTCTTGTCCCGCCTCCCGGGGAATTATTTCTCTCTGTGTCTGACTCTCGTTCAATCTTTGACTAGCCATTCATTCCTGTCTTCTCATCTTCTACAGTTATTCCACCTATCTTTCTTCTACTTCTCCTGATCTACCTTCTCTCCTCAACTTCTCGGACTGTCTTGCTACTTTCTTGATCTTTCCATGCCACCACTTCTCAACTATGGTGGCTCTCTTCAAGACTCACTTGTATATTGAGTCTAATTCTTGTTGTTTCCGCCCCCATTTCTCAAAGAACCCTTCCCCTCTCTCATGCCATGACTCTCACCCCGCCTCGCCCTACCCCAAGCGAGGGTGTTTACGTCGCCATCTCAGTCAATGACATCATCATCATCCCTTCCTCCATCAATAAAACCTTAATCCACAGGGGAATTTCTCTCAATAGACTTCCCCTTGCATCTTTCTTGAAAATTGCCTCTGCCCACGAGAAAGACTGGTGGTTCTCAGCTGCAAATTCGATTATGTATCCCTCTAGTGTGGTGCTAACCCAGAAATCCACAGCTCATGCAACTGGACAATCCATCCTCTGAAGTGTTGCTATCTTTTCGGTAACTCACACACAGATCCTCTTAACTTTCCCTTGGAACTCTAGAGCTTCTTGGAGCCTCTTTATCCAGTGGAAAAATTATTCTGGTAATTTAACCCATAAAATATCGTACTGGTCACTCAATATTTATGAGTAGAAGATTGCTTCATGAGTTCCTTCCACCAATTTTCTCCTCAATTTCACTTCTATCCATATGAAAGCGTCACAATTCCTTTCCCACCATTTATCAATACCATATCTATGGATCGGCGGAAGCATTCTCCCTACAGGTTCCCTTTTAACATAGGTCTCGAAAATGAAACCATTTTGTTGGTGTGAGTTTAATCAAACAAGGGTCCTTCTCAAGTTACCAACAAAAGGTACCGTGTAGTCTAGAGCATTGGCATTTTCATCTCCTCCGAAGAGAAGAAGTCTCACTCAAAGTGTTGTTGAGACAGAAATATAGGAAAGGGTAGGGAAAATACTTAAGAGGATCCATAGAGCCATTAGGACTCATTCTTGATCTTGTGCAAGAGACATGAATAGATTTGAAACATACATGTGCAAGAATCGAACCTACTTACATTGCGAACAATAATTTAAACATAGAACCATCAAATAGAACTCATAATCCATAAGGAAATATTGTAATGCATAAATAAACACATAGAGACACATCATATTTGAAAATTTAGGTCCTTCTTCATATTATCTTCAGAATCTTTCTCTGATTACAGACTCAAAATTACATAGTAGTGCATTGTACAAACTCTTGGCTATGGACTCATGTCGCAGAGCTCCAATTCTCAAACTGATAGATCCAATTCATTATAGACTCAAGACTTGACTTCGCTTGACTTACAACAATCATCAACAACTAATCTGATTGGGTAACAATGACAATAATGACTAAATCAACCAATCCACCAACCAACAACCCGTCCAACCCTTTTACAATTATGTTCATCCCTATATATACGTTGGGTTGTGTCTTCTTTCTTGGCTTGCACACTTTCTTGTTGTGTTGAAATCGTTTGTTTCTTAGCTGGCGTTGCGCTGACTTTCGCAACTTATTTCTATTGCTCTTTCTCGATGCCTCTGATGAAGCTTGTGCAATTCGTGCTCAGTCAAAACTTGTGCGATTCCTTATCCATAAAATGAAGGGCCCAACATATCCAACAATTGGCGAGGCTATTATGGAATGGCCTGTGCCAACTAATGTCCCCAAAGTGTGTAGCTTCATGGGTATAGTAGGATACTATCGTGTTGGCATGTTTCCAAGCAGAGTGTGCATGTCATTGATGGAAATAATAGCAGTGATGTTGGCATGCTTATAGGAAGAGTGTGCTTGTCATTGATGGCAAGATCAGAGTGTGCATCGATTGAAAAACAGGAACAACGTAAGCTCAAGTGAAGAAGAAAACAATATCCAAAGATCAAATCTCATGAGAGATAACATTCTAAGATGTGAAAATGAGATCCCATACATCAAGGCTCACAAAAGGATCAAAGGTCATGGCTCGCAGAAGGATCAAAGTTAAGCTCAAGTGAAGAAGAAAACAGTGTGCAATCCAAGCTCAGAGAGGAATAGCACAAAGTTGCACGTAGAGTGCAAGTGTGCTCCAGGGATGAGGTTAATTACATTACCAATGCTCATGAGAGATAGCATTCTCTGAAACATAGATGAGACCCAAAGTCATCAGGACTCGCAAAGCCTTTGACGCTTAGAAATTCTTCCAAGTCAGGAGGAAGTGTAAGCTCAGGAGGAGGAGCAACAATGACCATCGGATCAGTATTCAGATAGGAGGAGTGCGTAGAAAGATCGAGTTGTCGATATGAGAACATGATCAATGACAAATGATTAGTTCAGGTCTAAAGATGCAAGGAGTTTTCACTCAGGAAAGTTTGAGATTTGAAATCTCTAGAATGCAAAGTTTCGTCAGTTGTCGGATCAATTTCGAGTGGAAGGACAAGATAAGCTATCAAAGTTGCATCACAAAAATATCGAGTCATCAATCCAATATCCTGATCAAATGAAAAACACTCACTTCAGATATAGAGATGCGAGGATGTTACACTCCTGAATGTTTTATATTTTAAATCCCCGAAATGTGAAGTTTTGTCAGCCTTTGGATCTGGAGATCAAACAATGACCGTTAGATCAGGGAGATCTACGTCAGCATATTACATCATCAAATCTTGTCCTCAAGGACATGTGACAGACCACATCAGCAAGGACATGTGGTAGACCATGTTATCAAGGACATGTGGCACAATCAGACAATGAAAAGTGTCAAGTTTATTTGGCATTTTAGGTGCGTGGAAATCACGAATCCGAGTAATACATGCCAGTTGCTCGGATCATGACACATCATTGAGTGATGCAAGAGTTATGTCACTCTGGGATTTTTACTTCAAGAGTTTTACCACTAGTACTCGACCAAATATCGAAAGTCCCGAATGTCGAAGACATGAAGTGGATACGAGTCGTGTGATCTTAATATCACTTCGGGTGTATTCTCAATCATTGATCGTGTATCAGGATACGTGTCAATGGATCATGAACTCTGGGAAAAAATTCTTCAGGAAAACACAAAGGAGAAAGGTTTGAGATTGTCGAAGCCTGAAATCCCAGAGCGGAGGATAGCCATTAGATTAAATAGGACATGCATCAATAGATTGTTATCTCTGGGAAAACGCGAAGGACAAAGGTTTGAGATTGTCGAAGTGTCGAAGTCCCAAAGTGAACGAGGACCGTTGATTCGAGGAGGACACATGGAAAGAATCTGTGGACTTCAGCTAAAAGCGGAGGTTGAGAATTGAAATCTCTGAAGTCTGTAGACTTGAAGAAGATATTGACCATTGATCCAAGGGGGACATGCATCGTTCGTTCATGGACTCTGGGTGAGATTCTCTAGGAGGAAGCAGAGTTTGAGAATCGAAACTCCCAAAGCTCGAAAGGAGAAATCGATCTCATCCATTGGTTTGGAGGGACACGTGTCATTTGATCATTGAGACTAAGGGTCATGCGTGGATAAAGGAAATAAGGAAAAATCATCGATTGAAGAGGACAAATGTCAACAGATCTTCCATTCCGGAAGATATCCAGTCAGCAGCAACAGGGTTTGAGAGTTGAAACTCCTGGAGCCCGAATCATGAAGGAAACCTCAGTCATTGATGGAGGAAGGAGAGATTTGGTCCGTGGACTCAAGAGGACAGATATGAATCATCCATTCAAGAGTACCCTAAATATCATGAGATCAATGGTCATGCTCCATTGTGGGGCCAGAACATGCTTGGGCCTTAATTTTTCATGAGCGAGCCGCAATTGAAACCATGGTTTTGGAGAAAGGACGCATGGAGGCTTGTGGTGAATTGCGGGGTGAAAATCAGTTTGGCCTAAGCCACCTTTGTACATGCCCGAAATCTCATGGTCACATGAAGCTCATAGCCCAAGGTCATATCATGAAATGGAGCTAGCTCTCACTAGACAGAAATCGAGAAGCGCCTTTTGAATAAGTGCTTGGTCATCGTCGGTGGTTACGCAAAGGAAGGGGCTTAGAAGCCAAAGTAGCCATAATTGACTGGTTGTAACTGACAGAGAAGATGAAGGGTCTCCACTGCCAAAGAAGATAAGGAATATCATCACAATGCCCAGTGATGATGAATGCATTGAGCTAACCACCCGGGATGATGATGAGATTCCATGATGATTAGGAAGAGGACTCAACATGACAAAAACATGCAAAATAGAGAAGTGAAAGGGTACTGCGAGTTATCTATGAATTTATGAGGAAGAGATGCAGTAAACAACTAGAAGGGAAAAATAGTGACGCTATGAAAAGCATGTAGAGGCATTGCACATAGGATGCAGTTAGTGCATAGAGAATATAAATGCGCAGAACATAGAAGAGTTTGTTGTTGTTGTTAAGTGTGATTCATGTGGGTAGAAGCATGCAGTGCATAGGATTTAAAGTGAATAAGAAGAAAGGAACATAAATGCATATCTGAGAGAAGAACAGAAAGTGCAGCAGACGCGAGGAGAGAGACATTGATGTAGGCAGAGAAAATTAATGTAGCATAATAGTGATGAGACTGGTAAGCCATAGATAAATATTGTATCACTATGATAAAGTTGTAAAAGGAAAATATTTATATTTTAGGGTGGTAGGGAGGTTCTTGGGAGGACTGGTGTCCTCAGATTTTCAAGTGGGTGCTTGAACATAGGGAGTTGTTTCTTCCATCTAGTTACAGCCAGAAAAACCAGGGTGGCAGGGTGGTGCAAGGGAGAACTCTTGTTCTTTGTTATACAGGTCGGTGCATGTGTGATTGGAAGTTGGTGCTTCCATCCAGTTGGTGTTGGAACATTTAGGGAGTTGGTGCTTCCTTCTAGTGGGTCTAGAGAAACCAGGGAGTCGGTGCTTCCTTCTAGTGGGTGCTAGAGAAACGAGAGAGTTGGTGCTCTCAAAAAGTTGCAGCTTGTAGAACAAAGGTGGCGGCCTCACAATGAGTTGGTGCTCATAAGAATGATAATGTACAGAAAATAAAGATTACTTATCATATCAAGAAGAAGAGGTTTTTCCTTTTATGGGTTTCCTCGGGAAATATCTGTCTTTGTATATTTCATGTGTGTGATTGATGTTGAATATTCTATTGCTTACCTCCCTGCATTATTGTGATTGTCATTGAGTGCTTTGTAAAGAGTTTAAAATAATTATAATTGTTTAAGAACAGTAACAATTGATTCACCCCCCCCCTCTCAGTTGTCCAACAATTGGTATCATAGCAAGTTCCCTTTATTTAAGGGTATATCCTAGAGCTTAAACATGACTATCCATGGAGGAACTTCAACCAATAAGGCCCCCATGTTCAATGGAACTAACTTTGGCTTCTGGAAAGTTAGGATCAGAACCTACATAATGGCTTTAGGTGCAGATGTTTGGGATGTGGTAGAGACTGGTTATGTAAAGCTGGTTGTACTAGCTTCTGAGGATGACAAGCTAGAATTCAGTTTCAATGCCAAGGCTATGAATGTTATTATGAGTGGGCTTGTAGAAGTAGAATTTGTAAAATTTATGCACTTAGAATCTGCCAAAGCAATGTGGGACAAACTCATTAGCAGTTATGAAGGTAATGAGAAGGTAAAGGATGCCAAGCTTCAAACCTACAGATTACAGTTTGAACAACTAAAGATGAATGAGGATGAGATAGTTAATAAATTTTTCTTAAGATTTGAGGAGCTTGTGAATGCCATGAAAGGTCTTGGTGAGAAGATTGAAGATGTATTATTATTTCAGAAGATCTTAAGATCTCTGCCTAATAGATTCAATCCAAAATTTTATGCAATAGAATAACTAAATGATCTTAAGACTTGGTCTATTGATCAACTCCTAAGAACTCTAACTGTTTATGAAATGAGGATTAGTAATGATAAATCTACCACTAGAGAAGCATCATTTAAAGTAGACAAGAATGAGGATTCTGAGTTTGATGAAATTGAAGCAAAATTTGTGAGAAGACTAAAGAAAGGATCAGGCAAGTACCAAGGAAAGTTTCCCTTCAAATGATTTAAGTGTGGAAATATAGGTCACATTGAATCTAAGTGTCCATACAAGAAGAAGAACTAGAACTCTCAAGGAGAAGAGAAGTACAAATCCAAGAGATTTGGTAAAAAGAAAATTTTATGTGTAAACAATGATGACTCTTCAGAAGACACAGATATTGACTCTTCCTGTGAATATAAGGTTAATAACTTTGTGCTTATGTCCAAAGAGGATTATGATAATGAAAGCATAGGAAGTAATGTCAATATTGAAGAATATGTGGTTGACTTGGAAGGAGAGCTGATCAGTGCTTTAGAATAGATTGACAGACTCGGACTCAAGAAGAGAAAACAAAAACAATTACGGATACAGTTCAAGAAAGGCAGTAAAAAACCTGATGAATACTTTGCCCTGCTAAAAGTGGAATTAGAAGAGGAAAATAAAATTGAATACATTCTGAAATAGAAGTTATCAGAAAAGAAGTCAAGATGTGAATCTCTAGAAGAAGAAGTAGTGAAAACAAGGAAAGAGTTGGAGAATTTTCAAGCATTGTATCAGCAGAATCTGTCAAGTATCATACCCTGAGAAGGATTAGCCACCATTCTGAATCAGCAAAGGAATCCAAAGTTGAAAACTAGTTTGGGTTATGAAGAGGGATCAAGTAGTGGTCAACCAAGCAAACAATAACCCATCAAGTTTGTCAAATCTACAACCAATGACAACATCAAATCTGTAGAAACAAAGGAAGATAATCAGCCATCAAAGAGGAGTAAAGAAAAAGGTGCGAGAACTGAATTTGTAGAAAAAATAAAAAATACACCCTCTGCTCAAGGAAATCATCAGCATGGAATAAATCAACCTTCTCAAAGAAGACATCCATTTTCCAGGTACAAAGACTTTTTATATGGATATTGTTTCTAGTGTTCTAACTTTGGCCACAAAGTTGTAAATTTTTCCTTAAGATTTAGACATGAGCAATCAAGACTCCCAAGGAATAAATATCTACCACAACAGAGAATGAGACAGCCAAGTAAAAAACAATCACAGATTTCAAATTGTCAAATTACGTTTAGAGACATGCAACTGAGGAGGTCAAGAAATAATAAATAGTCAAGGAGTAGACAACGTTGAAACAATCACTTTGACCTATTGAAAAATGAGCTTGAATGCTATAACTGTAATAACTTCGGCCACAAAGCTGCAAACTGCCATCTAAAGAATTACAAAGAAGATCCAAGGATAAAGCTCTTATCTAGAAAGGTCAGCACATGGAAAAGGAAAGATAGTGAAAAATGTGGTCTAGTACTTTCAACTCAAAAACAAAAGGAATCCTGAAATATAGACAGTGGATGTTCCAAGCACATGACTGGAGAAAAGGATAAGATTTTGGCTATAAGTAAAAGCAAAACAATAAATGTGATCCTTGAAAATGATGAACCAGGTAAAATCAAGGGTAAAGGGATGGTGAGTTTGAGTAATGGAAAAGGATATTCCCATGATGTTCTGCTTGTAGATGGTTTGAAACATAATTTGCTCAGTATAAGTCAAATGTGTGACAGAGGTTGTGAAGAGGTGTTCACGTCCAAATATTTTAAGGTAAAAAATGTAAACTTGGGACAAGTGGTGGCTAAAGGAATAAGGACAGATAATGATGTTGATATTGAATCCTCCCATGCAAGAAAAGAAGAAGTAGAAGAAGAATCATGTCATAAGTTGGAACCAGAAGTTGTGAAGGTTGAGAATTCAACACCCAAATCAAGTTCTTGAATAGCCCCATGACCCTAGATGATATCTTGGATAGTCACAGATCACCAAATGACAAATCTAGTCTTGGATACAACAAGGAAGAAATCAGTACTCCTAAGAAGTCTAACACATTTCCTTCATTTGTAAAAAGGGAAAGTGGGTATGAGAGTGTTTGTAATGGTTTTTTATTGTGATGAATATGGTCATAAAATCCTTGGATTGTAGGCATCATGGGAAAAAATGAAGTTATTGTAATAGAAGATCAGAGAAGTGTGATAGGGGGAGTCATTCAATTATGTCAAGAAAAGGTTGATGAAGGAGTCCCAGTGAGAGAGGTGATCAATATTGAGTCTGCAACAGAGGACACAGCTGAAGCTGAAGATGAATAGTCCAAGAATTAGAAGGAGGAGACTCTGAGTTAGATACAAATACTCTGTAGGACTCAAATAAGAGAATCCATCCTGTGAGGGGGAGTATGTATTGGTTGAATATCTGATACCTTCGACAAGTATTGCAACATCTCAGGGGGAGCATGTTTTCTTTGACATTGATGTCAAAGGGGGAGAAAATGTGGGTTCTGGATGCCACAGTTGGAGATCTAAGTAGAACAGTGCAATCTTTCTAGGTTTCCATCAATGCCAAAGGGGGAGATTGTTGGCATGTTTGCAGGTAGAGTGTGCTTTTCATTGATGGAAAGAACAACAACGACGTTGGCATGTTTATAGGAAGAGTGTGCTTGTCATTGATGGAAAGATCATAGTGTGCATCAATGGAAAAAAAGGAACAGCATAAGCTCGGGTGAAGAGGAAAACAGTATGCAGAGATCAAAACTCAGGAGAGATAGCATTCTGAGATGTGCAAATGAGATCTCATACATAAAGGCTTGCAGAAGGATCAAAGTTTGTGGATCGCAAAAGGATCAAAGGTAATCTTAGGTGAAGAAGAAAATAGTGTGCAATCCAATCTCAGAGAGGAATAATGCAGAGTTTCACACAGAGTGCAAGTGTGTGCTAGGGCTGAGGTTAATTCCATTACCAATGATCAAGAGAGATAGTGCTCTCAGAAATGCAGACGAGACCCAAAGTTATCATGACTCGTAGAACCTTTGACACTTATAAATTCTTCCAATTTGGGAGGAAATGTAAGCTCAGGAGGAGGAGTGATAATGGTCGTTGGATCAGTATCCAGACAGGGGGAGAACCCAGAAAGATCGAGTCGTCGATCTAAGAATATGATTGACGAACAACGATTATTTTGGGTCTAAATATGCAAGGAGTTTACACTTAGGAAAGTTTGATATTTGAAATCTCTGGAATGCAAAGTTTTGTCATCCGTTGAATCAATTTCGAGTGGAAGGACAGGATAAGCTAGCAAAGTTGCATCATAGAAAGATCTATTCGTCGATCCAAGATCTTGATCGAATGAACAACATTCACTTCGGATATAGAGATGTGAGGAAGTTACACTCCTGAATGCTTGAGATTTGAAATCCCCGGAATGTGAAGTTTTGTCAGTCATCGGATCTGGATACCATACAATGACCGTTAGATCAGGGAGATCTACATCAGCAAATATCATCCTCAAGAACATGTGGCAGACCACGTCAGCAAGGAAACATGGCGCAATGAGACAATGACAAGTGTCAAGTTGATTCATCATTTCAGGTACATGGAAATCACAAATCTGAGTGACACGTGGTAGTTACTCGGCTCGTGACACGTCATCGCGTGATGCAAGAGTTACATCACTACGAGAATTTTTCTTTAGGATTTTTACCACCAGTACTTGACCAAAGACCCAAATTCATGAATTTTGAAGACCCGAAGTGGATACAAGTCGTGCAATCTGAAGATCACTTCATGCGTATTCTTGATCGTTGGTCATGTAGAGGGATATATGTCAACGGATCATGAACTCAGGGTGAAACTTCTCCAGGAAAATGAAAAGGAGAAAGGTTTGAGATTGTTGAAGGCCAAAATCCCAGAGGAGAGTATATCCATTGGATTAAAGAGGACATGCCCTAGTAGATTGTCATCTCTGGGAAAACACGAAGGAGAAAGGTTTGATATTGTAGAAGTGTCGAAGTCCTGAAGTGAATGACGACCATTGATTCGAGGAGGACACATGGAAGGAATCTGTGGACTCTGGCTAACAGTGTTCTAAGAAAGCAGAGGTTGAGAATTGAAATCTTCAAAGTCCAGAGACCAGAAGGAGATCTCGACTGTTGATCCGAGGGGGACACGCACCATTATATCACGAACTCCGGGTGAAATAATCTGGGAGCAAGTGGAGTTTGCAAATCGAAACTCTCGAAGCCCGAAAGGCGAAATTGATATCGTTCGTTGGTTTCAAGGGACATGTGTCATATAATTGTTGAGACTAAGTATCATGCGTGGTTAAAGGAAAGAAGTCAGAACCGTCGATTGAAGAGGACAAATGTCAGCAGATCTTCCATTCCAAAATATATCCAGTTAGTAGCAACAGGGTTTGAGAGTTGAAACTCCTGGAGCCCGGATCACGAAGGAAATATCAGTCGTTGATGGAGGAAGGAGATATTTGGTCCATGGACTCGAGAGGAGAGATCTAAACTATCCAGTCAAGAGAACCCTCAATATTGTGAGATTGATGGTCATGCTCCATTGCAGGGCCAGAACATGCTCGGGCCTTAATTTTGCATGAGCAGGCCGCAATTGAAACCATGGTTTTGGAGAAAGGACGTGTGGAGGCTCATGGTGAATTGTGGGGTGAAAATAAGTTTGGTCTAAACCACCTTTGTACGTGCCCACAATATTATGGTCACATGAAGCTCATAGCCCAAGGTCATATCATGAAATGGAGCCAGCGCTCACTAGACAAAAATCGGGAAGCGCCTTTTTGAATAAGCTCTTGGTCACTGTTGGTGGTCACACGAAGGAAGGGGATTAAAAGCCAAAGTAGCCATAATTGACTAGATGTAACTGACAGAGAAGATGAAGATTCTCCACTACCAGAGAAGCTAAGGAATCTCAGCACAACGCTCAGTGATGATGAACACATTGAGCTAACCACCAAGGATGATGAGGAGTTGCCATGATGATCAGGCAAAGGAATCGACATGAAAAAAACATGTAGAACAGAGAAGTGAAAGGGTACTATGAGTTAGCTATGTAGTTATGAGGAATAGATGCAGTAAACAACCAAAAGGGCAGAACGATGATGATGTGAAGAGCATGCAGAGGCATTGCGCATAGGATGTAGTTGGTGCACAGAAAATATAAATAGGCAAAACATAGAAGAGTTTTTTTTTGTTGTTAAGTGTTATTCATGTGGGTAGAAGCATGCAGTGTGTAGGAGATGAAGCGCAGAAGAAGAAAGGAACAAAAATGCATATCTGAGAGAATAATAGAAAGCGTAGCATACGTGAGGAGAGAGACATTCATGCAGGCAGAGCAGAGCAGTGTATTAGAACAATGATGAGATTGGTAAGCCATAGATAAATGTTGTATCATTGTGATAAACTTGTAAAAAGAAAAGATTTATATTTAAGGGTGGTAGGGAGGTGTTGGGGAGGATTGGTGTCCTCGGAGTTTCAACTGGGTGCTTGAACACAGGGAGTTGGTGCTTCCATCTAGTTGTAGCCAGAAAAAATAGGGTGGTAGGGTGGTGAAAGGGAGAACTCTAGTTCTCTGTTATACAGGTCAGTGCATGTGTGACTGGAAGTTGGTGCTTCCATCCAGTTGGTGCTGGAACACTTAGGGAGTTGGTGCTTCCTTCTAGTGGGTGCTAGAGAAACCAGGGAGATGGTGCTTCCTTCTAGTGGGTTCTAGAGAAACCAGGGAGATGGTGCTTTCTTCTAGTGGGTGCTAGAGAAACCAGAGAGTTGGTGCTCTCAGCAAGTTGCAGCTTACAAAACAGAGGTGGTAGCCTCACAATGAGTTGGTGCTCATAAGAATGATAATGTACAGAAAATAAAGATTACTTATCATATCAAGAAGAAGAGGTTTTTACCTTTATGGGTTTCCTCAAGAAATATTTGTCTCTGTATATTTCATGTATGTGATTGATGTTGAATATTCTATTTCTTACCTCCATGCATTATTGTGATTGTCATTGAGTGCTTTGTAAAGAGTTTAAAATAATAATAATTGTTTAATCATGGTAACAATTGATTCACCCCCCCTCTCAGTTGTCCAACATATCGATGGATTGTCAAGGGTCTTTCGAAGATAGAAAATCTGATTACGGAATTGTAGAAGAAGAAAAAGAAGTTTGTTGGGACCGAGAAATGCATGGAAGCATTTTGGAGGCTCAAGGAGATGTTGACAACAACATCGATACTAAGGGTCTCTGACATGGACGTGAACTTCTTGTTATGCATTGACACATCTAAGGAAGTCTTAGGTTGAGTCTTGATGCAAGACGGTTGAGTGATCGCTTACATATTGAGGAAGTTGAGAAGGCATGAGGAGAACTATGCAATGCATGATTTGGAGTTGTTAGCCATTGTTTATGCCCTGAGAGTTTGGAGACACTACCTTATTGGACAAAAATTTGAACTAAAAATGGAACACTATGGACTACAGCACATCTTTATGCAAAGTGACCTGAACGCACGACAACGACGTTGGTCGGAATTGCTCAACGAATATGACTTCGAGATTACTTACATAAAGGGAATAGTGAATAGAGTGGCTGATGCGTTGAGTCGAAGACCATGCATCTTTTCGATGTTGCCTCTTTAGACGAATCTACATGAAACTATTCTAACTTTACAGCATGACGATGACTCGTACAAAGAGGTCAAGGATTTTATTGGACAAAACACAATGATGGTACCAAGATTTGAAGTATTTACGTTTGAAAATGATGGATTATTGAGATTTAAAAATCAAATTTATGTACCACCAAATGACGAGTTGAGGGGTTTGATCCTAAACGAGGCTCACAGAGAAGTGTACATGGCTCACCCAGGAGTCATGAAGATGAGGGCATACCTTAAACCCTTATTCTTCTGGAAAGGAATGAAGGTAGACATAGTCAACTACGTGGCTAGATGTCTAGAATATCAGTAGGTGAAGGTTGAACATAGACATCCAGCAGTATTACTACAACCACACATTATTCCGGAATCGAAATGGGAGGTTATTTCAATGGATTTCACTATTGGATTGACACTGACAGCAAGGAGACACGACTCGATTTTTTTGGTAGTCGACACTCTGATGAAGAGTGTTCATTTATTCCTGTACGTACGATGTATCAGGCACCTAACATAGCTATAGCTTTCATCAGTGATATTTTTGGGCTGCATGGCTTGCCTAAGAGGACTATATCTGATTGAGGATCGGTCTTTACCGGACAATTTTGGACTAGTTTCCAAGTGACTTTGGGAACCCAACTTAACTTCAGTACTACGTATCACCTGGAGACATATGAGCAGACCAAACGAACAAACCATATTTTGGAAGACATGTTGTGCATGTACGTGATGGACCAATAGAAGCATTGGGAAGAATTCTTTCCACTGGTAGAATTTGCATATAACCATAGTTACCAAAGCACCATTAATATGGTGTGTTATCACTGAAATTTCGTCTGCACATGGCGACAAGAACTCCACATCATCTGCACACAGCGACAAGAACTCTACATCATCAAAACAGCAATGAAGTCATTCATGGCACTGTTCACAGCATTCCAGAAGGGTCAGAAACTATACAAAAATTGAAAGACACTTCACATCAGTAAGGTGTGTGCATATGCGCGGGATAAGAACGTGTTGTGCGCGCTTAAGCGCCCGATGCGCGACTGTCCACATAAAAAGCCGCGCATCTGCTAATACGGCACATTAAATGCTTAAGTCGGCCTCCCGACCGCCAATAGACCTTCGCCCGAGAT
>ML788411.1:243586-255175 GCA_009831015.1 Picea engelmannii
TAGGTAGATTTTATTTCGTTTGGTTTTCTATTCTCTGTTAACCCATTTTGATCCACAGCAAACCTGTTCTGCCTTGCTGAGCCCAACAGGGCATGCTAGTGCTCCCATTCTTGCTCACCCGGCGACGATTCGAGCACGAACATGGTGCCTTTCGAGTTTCTTTATGGGTGATTGTGTCGGACTCCTTTGAGTTGGGATTGGCTTGAGGATAGAGTCTTGATGGGACTAGAAGCGATCCAAGAAATGGAATATCAAATGAAAACAATAAGACAAAGGATCAAAGAAGTGCAGGATCGGTAGAAGAGTTATGTTGATGCACACCATGTCGACCGTATTTATGAAGTTGTTGATCGAGTCTTCTTACGGGTGAAACCGCATAAGATTTTTATCAAGTTTGGAAAGGGTACTAAACTCTCTCCTAGGTATTTGGGACCTTTAGAGATTGTGGAAAAGAAGGGGCTTGTGGCCTATCGACTAGCCTTGCCTAATTCTTTTAGGTGTATGCATGATGTTTTTCACGTATCTGTTTTGAGACATTATATTAGTGATCCTACACATGTTATTGACATGATTTCCTTACAGGTATCTGATGAGGGTGCGCTCACAGCTGAGTTGATCTGCATCCTGGATCATCGCATTCGACATCTATGGCGTCAAACAATAGATCAGGTCCAGGTCCAGTGGGACAACTATAGTCTTCACTTAGCGACCTGGGAGGACGCATATGATATGCGCCAACGATTTCCATTTGTGTTTGATAGATAGACTTATGATATTGTGATACACATTATTTCAGCACTTATATACTATGAAACTTGAGGATGAATTTTAAACCAAGAGGGGTTGTATGTAACATCTGGCTCTTGTGTGTTGTTGGCCCTTGACCAAGTTTTGAGAGATTCTTGGTCATGTTGACCTATTTTGGGACTTTGACAGCCTGTCAAAGAAGGATTGCAAGATGAAGTGAAGATCATGGGATATCAGCCCACTTTTGGGTCATTTTTAGGTTTTTGGGAATATGTAATGAGATTGGGATGTCGGGCCATGGGTTTTACCCATGCTTAGGCCTATTTTGAAATGTATAAACAGATGTATAGGAAATATAAAGAAAGAATCTATCAGCATCTATGTGATGTATGCTAAGTGCAAGAAGGGTTTGTAAGTGATTTGTGCATGTGTGAGACTTGCAGAGCTAAGTGCAATTCATTGTAAGAAGTTGTGGATGGATTTGTGCTATAACGCAAGCAAGAAAGATCTAGAAAGCTACACAAATATTTTGTCATGTGCGAAATAAGGGTTTTGAGGCTCTTTGCTTGTAACTGATTCATTGAAGACAATAAATAAGAAGAGTTGGTGGGTGTAGCCCCAGGGTGGGGGTGAACCACGTAAACACTTTGTTGTCTTGCTTCGTGCTTGTCTTAATGTGTTTATGTCTTCTTTTGTTAAATGCTTGAGATGATTAGATAGATCTTCTTATGCTCAGTGCAAATGATGTGTAGGATGTTAGATATAATATCTATGAATATGCTCAGTAATTTTTCTACCATATCTGATATGTTTACTTATGCTAAGTGCTTAATACATTAGATCAGTGTTAATGCTGTGAAGTTTTGTTTTATCAATGAAGTGATTATTTATTGTGTATTGAGAACTAGCGGTGATAAGTGCTATATTAAGTTGTATAACCACATATCTATGTCCTAGCTAAGGTTGCACACACTTGAGTCCTGCAACCACCCCTGCCTCTACCTCGGGTGAGACTTCATCTGCTTCATAGGTGTTTCCAAAAGGGCCAGTAGTTAGGGTTTTGTTGGTTCGTTGTTGTAGCATTGAACCCTGGGTTTGCCCCTGTGCCAATAAATGGTTTCATTGTTGGGACCTAAAACTATGATTGTTGGGAACTAAGGAAGAAGAAACTTTGTGCAAAGATTCAATCTGAAAGTGTGATATATTTGTGCATAGATATGTTTCCCTAGTGTGCAACATTTTACTTGACCTGTGAACCTTTGTGCCAAGAGGAAGGTCAGATCTGAAGAAAAGAAGTCTGATCTACAGAAAGGAAGGTCAGATCTGAAGAAAAGAAGTTTGATCTGAAGAAAAGAAGTAATATCTGTAAGCTCTGTGCTCTGATAAAGGTAATAATAGTAGAGAAATTCTAGATCTGAAAGATTTGTGCTCTATAAAAGTAAGATAAGTAAAAAAAAAGTGTTTATAGAGTATGGATCTAGGTATGTTTGATATATTCTATCCTAGCTTAAAAACTAGGGCACTAATAGATGAAATAAGGTTTGATATGAATAGATCTAATAAGAATAATGAAAGATATGTTATACCTATGCATAGAAAGAATGTTTGGACTAACAAATGGATGCAAGATCCTAGAAATAATTTATTGCAGGTTAACTCCTATGATCCTAGAACGCAGTACAGGAGAGGTTGGGGATCATTTAAAAGAAATAGAGGACTAACCCTCTGTTAGAGTTGCAGAAAACCGAGACATCTTGCTAATTCCCTGGGAGAAGACCTAGTTGTCTTTGTTGCAAAGATATGGACCATGAAGTGTTGGATTTCCCTAGAATGATTGCTAAGCTTGAAAGAATGAATCTAAATCAAGAAAACCCTATGGTAGATCCAGAAATAGTAGAACCTTAGAAAGAATTAGAGAAATCATTGCTATAGATAAAAGAAACCCTGAATGACCACCAACATGTCAATTATCAGAGAGTTTCAAAGAAAAAGAATGCATTGAAGCAAGGATAAGAGACTTCGACATTGACTGTGTTCTAGATGAAGAAATACAAGTGAATATCATGATAGAGAGAACTTGGGAATCTATAGGTAGGCCTTCTATGATTCCTTAACTAGGAGGACTAGGGTTATTCAGAGGAAAACTGATAAATCTCTGTGGGAATCTTGCTCGTATACCTATGCATGTTAATGGGACTTCGACATAAGAAGATTTTGATATTATCCAATTTATTGAGGACGGCACCCCATTTACCATGTTACTAGGGAACCCTTGGATTGAGAGATATCAAGACAGATGAAAAGAAGAAGAAGAAGTTTTGGAGCAGAAGAAACAAGAATTAAAATATTTCATGACCAAAAAGATCACACAATTGATTGAAGAACAAGAGAACAAATCGAAGCCATTTGACACTAGAGACCCTGATGTCAAATCTGCAAGAACATTAGAAGACCCACAGAAGACTGAAGTACTAACTCCAGGTAAAGAAGAGGTATTACCCCTTAATCCTAGGAATGAATCTCAACAGCACGCGGTGACTATGTTAAAAGAAGATAAGAATCTGAATGGAAAAAGACATATCGAATTGAAGCTCACTGTAAAGAAGGCTATAAAGATAAACAAGAAGAGGGCTAAGATTGAAAAGTTACAGAAGATTCCAGAGGGAACTTTGTAGAGAGAAAATATGCAGAATTGGAGCTTCGTCGGGATATCAGAATAGTGACATAGGGCACTTCGCCATGATGAAGAAATATATCCATTGGGACCGATATATCCATTTGATTGTTGCTTCAAACGGGTCAGAAAGAATTTATAGCTCAACACCAGACCATTGGATCATGCCATAATGGACAAAATAAGAGTTAATAAGGCTTCATACCCATTACAAGTGAACCGTTGCCAAGTTTCCTATTTATCCCGTTGCACCATGCACAGAGAACACTTTTGCTAACTGAGAATTTGAAGCCCACAAACTAAGTGACTTATCTACAGTGATCATTGCGCTCTTATTGTTTATCCTAGTACAGTGTCTGAGATAATCGTGACCCCGATAATTTTAATCCAAAGCACGTATGTCTGACGAGCTCACCGTAGTTGAATAATCAGTGACAAAAGTTCTCCTTGACTTGATGACTAAAAGAGTCATGTCAGAGAGAGGAGTGTCTACAGATGTATAAGCATCATCGACGAGAGGACTGGTAGCCTCTCTATCCACTGCTCGAGTTGGACCATCCCGGCCATCCGATGATAAGCGAACTAAAAATAGGGATGATCTCGCGAATGCTGAGCTGATTCCAAGAATTCTACCTGCCTACCTACCAC
This sequence comes from Picea engelmannii, assembly GCA_009831015.1. Classification (NCBI taxonomy): domain Eukaryota; kingdom Viridiplantae; phylum Streptophyta; class Pinopsida; order Pinales; family Pinaceae; genus Picea; species Picea engelmannii. Next base: position 247,656 of record ML788411.1, read on the forward strand.
CTCTGAGTAGTGCAATCAATCGAGACAGTGTGCCTAGAGACTTTGAGTACACCTTGGTCATTGCGTACCTCCCGAAGGGGATACACGCAGATCAAGAAATGATTGCAGCATTGAAGTTTAGTGACTTCAACCTCGCTAACAAGAAGTTCTACAGCATGCTCACTCTGCATAAGTATCTAACCAAAACCAAAAGAAAGAATTCAAAGATAATTCCTCAATCATGGACCATGAACCTCATGTAGTCCACACTCCTCAACGTCATGAAGATCCTGCACTTCAGAAGGCATCAAGAAGTGAACGCATGCATCAAAATACTGTTGTCATGTTACCATGGTGGATAATTATGGTTAAACCACCGCATCATAGTGGATCTGACATTAATCAACCAGATCATAGGGTTGAGCATGCAAGGCTCTGACCCACTAGATTTTTACTCGAGAAAAGCCATGGATCATGCTCCTACGTAGAAGATTAAAGATACCTATGGCGACGTTGAGAAGGGAACGTGAGGCTACAAGGTAGCCTCTATTCAAAGTGGCGCAATGTGCCTCACCTGCCAATTAATAACAGGAAAGTTAGTGCAAAAGAATCGACACACCTAAGTCATGAGGTTCATAGTTGACCTCGCAGGGAAGTGCACAGAAGGACTTCAGATGAATTGGGCATAGTACCTGGTAAACCAATTAGAACTAGAATGCAGGGAAGCCCAGGATCAGGGATAAGAATTTCACTTCAGATGGCTATTGACCCTAATCGCTTTCATCGCATGGGAGATGTCGGAAGGTGCGACCTTCCTAGACATCAAGCTGTTTGAACCTCTGGTCGTGAAGTTTAGTACACTGTGGTACTCGAATGACATGAATAAATAGTGTAAATTAAATGTCGTGTTCCACACGTATTACAACCAGTTGAAGGGTGTCATCCAGTCCAAGCCTCGGATGACCCCGAATACCCTCCACACGTTTCTGCCTTTAATGAAGTTCAGCATGGACTGCCATTTTATCTACATCACAACACGCGCAGATGGAGACAAACAATAGCTATAGTCAGACTACAAGTTGACGAAGGATGACTTAGAAGAGATTACCAAGGAATGGTCGGTGTACCTCCTTCTTCCAGCAGACCCTACGTATATTTTTAATGTTGACAGACCAGAAACTACACAGGATACACCTGGACTCAGCAAGACAAATGAAAATGAGAACGCCCAAGATGTCAACATTACCTCGGCCAAGACTGCTTCCATCTCACTTGAGCAAGGAGGCGATGGCGAAGAGCTAGATGGTGCATAAGTTGAATAGAATAAAGGTGTGATTAAACCACCTAGAGATGAGGAGGACCCCTCAAAGAAAAGGAAGGTTTCCCCACTAAAACCCTCATCCTGGATGAAAGTGAAAGCAACCAAGACTAAATTTGAGACCACCCTCACCTCAAAAGACTTCGAATTCATCATCGCTGCACTGAATGATGCTTCACTAGAGATAGTAGAGAAGGAAGAAGCTAAGAAAGAGGAGGTGTTCAGTCATATTAAGGATAATATCCAAGGGATGTAGTAGGCATTCCAGTCCAGCTACGTATTTTCTACTACGCCTCTATCAGCAGGAACATTATAACTAGGAGACGAGCCATCTCAACTCCACCGAATCACTGATACAGTTGAAGCTCTCCTTTGATGAGCACAGGAGGAGACAGCACATGCCACCCAGGATTTGGTGCAAGCATGGGGATACCTTTTAGAGCAACGCAGTACTACAGAATGAGAGAATCTTTCTTTGTAAGAGAAGTTCGATGAAGAAAAATCCCAGTTGCATAAAGAAAAGGAATAGTTGCTCATAGAGAAACTTGAAGTAAAGGAAATCATTCACATAGCACTTCACTCTATGACAGTTGTAGAAGTAAAGACTAAAGAGAGAGTTCTATAGTAGGTGTCACAACTTGAAGAAGTAATCCAGCAACTCCAGCAGTGCATAGCAGACTTGGAGCTCAACACTATGCCTGAGACCCATCAATATGTAAGAGACCTAAGAGAAGCAATTTCCTGCATTGCAGTTGACAGATTAAAATCTCTTGCCTTGGAGTGCAAGGAGCTGAGTAACAGGATCACCTAGACATACAAGAAGCTCACCGAAAATCCAGAGTTACAGGCCATGGAATCGCAGCTCAAGGAAGCAAAGCAGCAGGAAGACACGCTACAAGCGCAGCTGAAGTCCCTGTCAGTCGTAGAAAGAATGAAGCGGTCTCAAGAGCAACGCACCACCCAACAATAGATCCATACAATTCAAATTAGAGTGATTGAAGTTAATCAATAGCATCAATAAATACAATATAAAGCATGCCAGTTATTCACAGAGGTTGAAATCCAAGGAGTGGAGTTAGAACAGGTTGTCATCACAATAGAACAGTGCTTAGAAGGGCATGTGAATGACACAGTGATCCAGTATTTCAATGAGAAAGAAACTGTAACCTAGTAGTAGGTTGAAGTAGCTCGAGTCAAGCTCAAATCATTCGAGGAAGAATTGGCCAGACCAGAGTGACTCTGGACGTGTCACAAGTGGGTGTTGGGGACTCATTGGCCCTTGACCAAGTTTTGAGAGATTCTTGGTCACGTTGACCTATTTTGGGACTTCAACAGCCTATCAAAGTAGGAGCACAAGACATAGTGGAGATCATGGGATCTTGGCCCACTTTTGGGTTGTTTTGGGTTTTGGGGAATATGTAATGGGATTGGGATTTTGGCCCATGGGTTTTACCCATACTTAGGCCTATTTTGAAATGTATAAATAGATGTATAGGAAATATAAATAAAGAATCTATTGCCATCTATGTGATGTATGTTAAGTGCAAGAAGGGTTTGTAAGTGCTTTGTGCTTGGGTGAGACTTGCAGAGCTAAGTGCAAGTCATTGTAAGAAGTTGTTGACAGATTTGTGCTATAACGCAAGGAAGAAGGATCTAGCGAGCTGCGCATATCTTATGTCCTATGTGGAGTAAGGGTTTTGAGGCTCTATGCTTGTAACCGATTCACTGAAGACAATAAAGAAGAAGAGTTTGTGGATGTATCCCCAAGGTGGGGGTGAACCATGTAAACATTGTGTTGTCTTGCTTCGTGCTTGTCTTAATGTGTTTATGTCTTCTTTTGCTAAATGCTTGAGATGATTAGATTGATCTTCTTATTCTCGGTGATAATGATGTGTAGGATGTTAGATATGATATATATGAATATGTTCAGTGCTTGATCTACCATATTTGATTTGTTTACTTATGCTAAGTGCTTAATACATTAGATCAATGTTAATGTTGCAAAGTTCTGTTTTATCAATGAAGTGATTATTGATTGTATATTGAGAACAGACGGTGTTATATTAAGTTGTATAATCACATATCTGTGTCCCAGCTAAGGTTGCAGACACTTGAGTCATGCAACCACCCCTGCCTCTACCTCGGGTGAGACTTCATCTGCTTCGCAGGTGTTGTCGAAAGGGCCAGTAGTTAGGGTTTTGTTGGTGCGTTGTTGTAGCATTGAACCCTAGGTCTGCCCCTGTGCCAACACATGCACTAAGAGAACTTCTTCTTTGAGGAAACTTGCTTTCAAGTGATCTGGATTATTATACTATTGGTCATTTGATTATGATTATGAGGAATTATGAATATGATGATATGTTCTTTTATGTCTTTACATAGACAGGTGCTATTGACTGGGTTCTACTGAGTGTGCAATACTTTGGACCTCGAGGATGTAGAGGCATCGATGAAACCCCTTGAACTCTAGATTGAGTCAGGGAGTGGACTATTGAGGTTTGATTGTTGTGGATATGACATATGTACATCTGATTAGATGTTATGATGATTTATTATTATTGCTAGCATGATTCATTGATGATGCGGGCTGACGATAGCTTGTCGACCAGACTCACATGTGGAGTAGAGGGGTCATGCATGACAACTAGAGACTTTGAGAGAGAGGTGTGGACAACATCCCTGCCACATCCTACTAGCACTCTCGTCGTGGTTCGAACTGTAGGTTAATGATTACCTAGTTTGAGAAGACCCATGATGTCGTGAGGGCAGACTACTATAGTCACTCATGATGATTCTAAGGGGCGTGTAATAAGGCAGGGGCCTTATTCCATAGAGGCCCTTAGTCTCCCACAAGATCACCTGGCGGAGTATAGAGTCCAAGGGTTTTTTATTTCTACAAAGTCATTCAAGAGGTGATTGGCACCCTTGGAGCACGTAGTGCGTCCTGAAGGGCATGTGGCTCAAGGAAAACAGAAAGAGGAGAGTGGCACCCTTGGAGCACGTAGTGCGTCCTGAAGGGCACATCGCGCAAGGAAAACGGAAAGTGGCGAGTGGCACCCTTGGAGAACATAGTTCATCCTGAAGGGCACGTTGCATTTTTAACTGGTAACTGAATAAACCTGGACAGCTTTAGAACGACTGATGTGTCAAGTAAGATTTAAAAAAAATTTCCCTAATAAAAATTTCGCCCAGACTAGGAAATTAAAATCTAGGTCTAAGTGGCACTTGTGGTCAAAAACAATAATCATAGTTAAACATGTAATGAGAAGGGGGTAAGAAATTCAATTAATTTATTAAAATCAAATTATATTGGGGGATTAAAATTTTAAAAGAAATATGATTTTTTTATCTACTTATGCTAATAAATTTTATTAATTCAAAAGGAAAAGGGGAAAGAGGTGGTTTTTCTACACTTGCTAATTTGAGTTTTAGTTAAAAAGGGAAAGGAGGGAAACTTGAAAGAAATAGGAAACTAAGGGAAAAGGGGAAAAATAAAGAAAAGGGGAAACGTAAGGAAAAAGTTGAATGTCTAACTTAGTAAGGAATCTTGCCTTTAAGAACTTGCTAATTATGAACTCAACTAGGAATTTAGTAAAGGCTTAAGTCATTTAAGATGTGTAAGGGAATATTGGGACACCAAGGAGTGATTTTAGGAATGCTTTTAGGTGGGTGAGGGAAATAGGAGTAATTAAATAATTAATTAAATTAATTTATGGTGCAACTAGGGGGATGGGTGACATGTGTAAGGGGGAGGTTTTTCTGAATTAAATTAATGAAAAATAAATTAAATGGGAATTTGGGAACGAAATCACTTAGAAAATCTGTAAAAAGGATGGAGGAGGAGGAGTATCGGGCGGATCCTTATGCGTAACGTTACGCTGCAGAATTTGTGTCTTAACTGACTTATCTTGTGGGAGTTGGGATACCCAGCTCGGGTAATGAGTGGTAGCTCAACCCTTCGAGGTGAGTTGGGTGCTATCGGTTCTCTAGTATGTGTGTGTGATCCCTTTGCAACTCAGGGGGCTTAGGGGGAAGAAGAGTACCTCTAGTGTTGGTTGGGAGGTATTAGTGAAGTTACATCAGTCGACAAGTGAGAGATGGACGAAGCACGTGTGGGACAATGACTCGGAGTTGTCACCTTGGAATACGGTCTGCATGCGTTTATTGAATGGTATATTATTATTTTTCTTTCACTTTCATTACTATACTTCTATTGTGTAAATAAATGTGTTTTACTCAGCGTTTTTAATCGAGAACTTAAAGTAATCATAGCTTTACGCTCACTGCTTTTTAATTGAATTCCTTGGCAACCCAATCCCTAATTGCTATGAATGTTCTATTTTCTTTGATTGATTATTATGAAGAGATTATGTTTATCTTCCATCCTTATCTCTAGATCATTACTCCATGCCTGAGTAGTCAGCCAGGAGTCAAATCGACGATCGTCACTTCAGTGTTAATAGACCTATAGATTATAATCCCTTGCTTTTTTGTGCATGGATGATGAGTGAAGGATATTTTTTTCCCATCCATCTACCCTTACTATCTTTGCGTTAATTGATTCATGGTTGAATGATTAGTCTTGTGATTTCTTGTGATTGATTTCTTCTGTGTTTTGGTTGGTAAAACTCTTTGTTTTGATTGATGAATCCTAGTGCCTTGATCAGTAAATATCAACGTTTTAATATGTTAATGTCTGCACTTGTTTATGTTGTGTTTGTGAATTTACTGGGTCTGTAATTCAATATTTGTTGATAGCATTTAAATTATATATTTACTAAGATTATACATGTTGTTTGGACTGCAAGTTCGTGTTTGTTTTTACTACCTTTAATTCCCCTTTGTGTTTTGTTTTAATGGCCCCTTTTTCTCCACCATTTTGTGCTTCCTTGCACATCAAATTCATCCTTCTATTGCACAGTGAATTTGTCCTTTTGTTGCACAACGATTTTTCGTCCTTGCACAGCGATTTTATCCTTCCATTTCACAACTATTTCATTCTTATTACTCAGAGATTTTTGTAACCCTTATTCAACGCTTTCACTGAGAAAAATGTTACCTTATTGATTGCAAGTTACCATTTTATTTGTCTATGTTCACCCAGCTCTTTATTCACCCATGAACCCCTGCGTTTTTGTTTTTATGAACATTTTTAGCACAATGATCTGTCCATAGCTTATTAAAAGTCTTACCCTTAGATTTATAGACAGATCGTAATAGACAGCTATGTTAGTTAGGCGACTATTTTTACAGTGACAATGACAGTGATTTTTACGACAGTGATTGAGTGTTTATTGACAGCAAATTCATATGTAATGTGTGGCCGCATTTGAATAATTATTGGTCAATGATTTTATACACTTAATAGTCAGCAATATCACAGGGTGGACAGACAGTGTTTATCACACACTTAATCTACATCCATCTAATGTAACTAATGTTGGATAGCTATTCCATGGCTAGGTAGCGTTTCCATTGGTAATATTGATGGACAGATTGTTTATTATAGACAGCTCATTATGGTGTTGACAACAATGTATCCAAATTAGATAGCAACTCATTGATATCATTTTTATATTGGTTTCAGTTTTAAAAGGGGTAGCGGTTTATATTACTTATTACCTAGTTAAAGGGAAGACTTGATAACAGACTTGCTTATTTCTTATTACAGTGATTTATAACAAACTAGCTTATTTCCTGGTTAAAGGGCAGACTTGATAACAGACTTGCTTTTGGCAGCGATTTTTATTGCTTATTTATATTGCTTAATAGTTGTGGTTATTACGTAGATAACAGACTTGATTAATAACGCCTTGGTATAGTGAATATCGAACCAACTCATTTCTTCAGAGATTGCGTGGAGCATTTCAAACATTTTATGGCTATATAAATTATAACGCCAAGAATTTATTTCAGCTATATTGCCCAATAATTTTTATCAATATTATATTGCTTTAGGCAGCAATAACTTTTTTAGTTTTTAGAATTATAGGCTGCACTAACTCTATCAGTTAATAACGTCCACTAATCTTAGGCTCAAGGGTTCAATCTGATATGAATTTGTCCCTTATTTACAAGGCTGAGATTGGATATAGGTTACTATGTTAATTTCACATTGTTGCTTAACTTGTTCATTTGAAAAGAAAGGACTTCTAAAAACAATTGAATTTTTAAATATTAATTATGGAGATTTTCTAATGTAATTTAGGTTATGGAACTGATG
>ML788411.1:255318-293953 GCA_009831015.1 Picea engelmannii
ATATATATATATATATATATATATAAGAGCGGGGTCCATCACTATACCAGAAGGTGGAGGGTTGTCCTTTTTTGAGCTTTGTGGGTTTTGAAAATCCATCTACTTTACGCAAGTCTAGCTTAACATGAGTATCCAAGGCCACATTTCAATGATGGTCAACAAAACACTTGGGAGCTTCTTACAACAAATTACTTAGACACTTCTCTTGAGAGAATTTCTTCATTGTTTATTGAGTAATCTCTTGGTTGAGTTGGTTTATTGGTGTAATGGTTTACTAGCTTGCTCAAGATTAATGGCCAAGGGATTAACAATTTTGTTGCTAAAACGATTAATAGTTTAATAGTTAATTGGTTCTCTGTGCCTTGAGCCTTAAATCGAGTGGAAATGGTAGTTGGTCATATTTGTTTCACCACATAGGGTTGCATTGTAGGAACCAGACATCCCTATGTCAGCTATGTAATTTAGTTTTGAGTGTTTTCACCTTGCATCTTGTCGACTTGTTGCTTGGGTGCGTGGGTGTAGTCTTCTTGTCAGTTAATTCGGTCTCCTAGAGCGTTGGTTTTTCTTGAGTTATTGTTCCATATAGGTTATGTCACACTAGGGATATTGTCGCACCTATCACCTAGTGACGACATGATTTATGATGAGGGGATCATTGCACATCCTCATGGATAGAGTCGAATGATAACTTGGTTGGATTATGTGCTTCCCGATGTGGGAGTTTGTTCGTTGTAGTTGATGATGGCACTTGGTTTGTAACACCTTAACGCGTTTGGGTTTTTCGCGCCATAGAGGTTTCCAGTTATTGGTCATCAATTCATTGTGTCGAGTTGGTTGATGTCATCCTTTAGCTTGTAGTCTTGTCTTGGTTGTGTCGAGTGGGTAGTTGTTTTATCTATCTATTGATTACTACCTATTTCATCTAGTTGCATGATGGCTAGTGTGTTGAGTCATCATTTTGTTTTACTAATCTGCGTGCGTGGTGTTCATAATCAAGTTGTGTGGTTTAACTGTTGTTGTTGTCGCCTTCCTGCCTAAGTAAGCAAAAAGAAAAAAGAAAAAAATTGTGTCAAGTTGCTTGTAGTCGTAACTATGGGGTCGTTACATTAAGAAATATTTTAATATATTCCTTGGCTTATCCCCCTAGCTTAAGCCCCTCTCTTAAGCCCCTCTCTTAAGTCCCTTAGCCACATTTCCTCTAATGGAGTTATAGGACCCCATACTCTTCTTGTCTAGTTGGTCTGCAATAGTGACGTATTTTATTAATAATATGTGTGATACATATTACAATGATATGCTCGTTGGCCTTTAGCATTCTAGATCTCCAGCCTTGTAACCACACAGGCACTCTGGCCTCAAAGCATATTTACAATGGCACTCAAGCCAAAAACATCTCGTCTCACTAGCCTATATGTACATTTACAACTTGGGGTTTGACCTAGGGGTATTACATTCCCCTCCCCCTTATTTATGCACTATCCTTAGTGCATTATGTATACATGTACAAGAAAAAATCTTTAAAATGGTGTGGTTATGCTTCTTGCATGGCATCTTCATGCTCCTAGGTTGCATCTTCAGGACCATAATAGGTACATTGTACCTTTACCAGTATTATTGCTTGATTTCATAGGATCTTGAATTTCCAATCCAATATGAACACAGGATGGACTCAGAAATATACCTCTTGTTCCACCTGAATCACATTCCAATCAATTATATGATTAACATCAGGCACACACCTTTTAAGTAAAGACACATGGAATACATTATGAATGCACATGGATGCATGTAATCCAAGCACATATGCAATAGGAAAATCATCTCCAGGATTTCAAATGGTCCACAATATCTTGTTGCAAGCTTTGAACAGTTCTCCAATTTCAAGGAGATTCCCTTGGCCTTCACTTTTAAAAATACATGGTCAACCACTTTAAACTTTGTGAGTTCTTCTCTTATCTGCATAAATTTTATGCATGTCTTAGGTATCCTTTAAATTCTATTTTATCTTCAACATATAGTCTTCCATTTACTTGAGAAAGTTTGTCCCAACCATTGCTCTATTTGTTGGGTTGTCCTAGCTCACCGTTGTATTTCACTTTCTACCATATAATACTTCAAATGGGCTCATCTTTAAAGATGTCTTATACTCATTATTATAAGTAAAATCGACTAAGTGTAAATAATCCCTCATTTTGATGGTTTATCCATCACATATATCCTTATCATATCTTCAATCACTTGATTGACCCTCTCTGTTCTCCATCAGATTCTAGGTGATATGTTGTGCTAAAGTTTAGATTTATCCCAAATCCTTTAAATAATCCTTTCCATAAATTTGATGTGAATTTGGGATCTATGTCAGAAATTATTTCCTTACACACACCATGAAGCCTAGAAATTTCCCTCATATAGATATCTAGAATATTAGTTTCCTTGTGAATTAGCTTCACTGGAATAAAATGAGTAGCTTTAGAGAGATTATCCACCACCACCATGATGGAGACATGTTGCTTCACTTTTCTGGGAAGATTGGTGATAAAATCAATTGTCACCACTTGTTGGCCCTTGACCAAGTTTTGAGGAATACTTGGTGATATTTGACCATTCTTGGGACTTCGACAGCCTGTCGAAGATGAAGCACCAAGTGAAGCGGAGATTGTAGAAGATAGACCTCATTTGTGGGTCCTTTTTGGGTTTTTTGGAATATGTAATGGGGAAGGGATGTTGGCCCGTAGGCCCACTTTTGTAAATGTATAAGTAGAAGTCTAGGCTATATAAGAAGAGGCTCTAAAGAGAAGTTAGTAGTGGATTAGTGCTAAGAGTTGATTTATGTGATAGACTTGTAGAGCTGAGTGCAAGTATTGTAAGTCCTAAGTGCATAGATTGTAATAAGGCTCTGTGCTAGATCTACTCGAGGAAGGAGGATCTGGCGAGGTGCGCGTAGATCTCCTATCCTATGCGGAGTAGGATTTTGATAAGCTTTGTGTTGTAACCAGATTGACTGAAGCTAATAAAGAAGAAGATTTGGTGGACATAGCCCCAAGGTGAGGGTGAACCATGTAATATTGTGTGTCATGCTTTGTGCTTTTCCTTGATGAGTTTATGCCTTTCTTGCTAAGTTCTTAGATATGATTAGATAGATTTTCTTATGATTATTGTTGGTAATATGTATGAATGCTAAATATGATGTGTATGAATATGCTAAGTGATTGGTGTTATCGTATAAATCAGTAGGTGCGGACACTAACATATCTCCCTAGATCCACCTGGATCTAGAACAAAACAGGACAAGACATGACTCTTTCCCTAGGTTGTAATCATTGAATGTACTAATAAGGAGGAACGAGTGACATACCTTTGTATCCCTTCCTTAGGTCTATGTTGTTCCTTCTTCGCTCTGGTACTCTTATGAAATCAGGTCCAAGACAAGAGAAACCAACCAAAGTGAAGATAGCAAAGTTTATTCAATGTCAACCTATGCATATGATCAAGGAATTATGCAATAAAACAAGAGTGATTTTATGGGAAAGGGACATGTCGCTATATTATATTAAATGAAAGTAGAAGATTACAACTAGATCGCCTTGATGTCACAAGATTCATTTCAGTGACCCTTGGTTCCAACACACACACTTTCTCTATACTTGCATGAAGAAGATCTAACACAACTTGATAGGCCAAATGGAGTCTTCAAGCTTCTATCCAAGCAGAGTTCCTCACACAATTCTTTCACCAATTATTCATTCAATATTGCTTAACCTTTTCCATGAGAAACCTTTCAATATATAGGAGAAGGAGAGATGGTTAAATGGATGAGGATGATCCCACCAAATCTGAGAAGGCAGTAGAATGCCAACCATGCGAATGCCAACTCATTTTCTAGAAGATTCCCTTCTAGAACCTTCGTAACCTCTTCTCTTTTCCAATCTTAAAAATAGGTTCGCACCCTACCTATAGAGAATAATGTGAACAGTTCACACCCCAAGTATGGGTTGTCTACGAGAATCAAGGATTTTCGCACCCTATGACATAGGTAGCCTGCGAACTCATCCTAAAAATGTGTTTTTTGGAAGAAGACAGCAGTCACTTTTCTCAAGAAAAAAGTCCTTGTTGGGAGCCTGAATACATCACTGTAGAGACATCACCAGAGTTACCAAAATCATGTGTAATAGAATGCCCCCCAAAGTATGAGGCTAGAACTTGTGACAGCCGAAATACTTTGTAAAATGCGTGTGTGTGTCAGAAACAAGGAGCACACCTAATCGGAAACCTGCAAACAACCAAGCATCTACAAAATATAATACCAGTTCTGAGGTAGGCATTCCCATGCTCAGATCACCAATGAATGAAATCATAAATGTAGGTCATGGCCACCAATCATACACCATGGATCCATGCCGTCAAAATGCTACATAGCCACCAGGAATACACTGTGGATCTATCCCAAAAGACTTGAATTAAGATGACATAGACACATGACATATAAAGTGGATCTATGTGCCGATACAAATTATACATACTCTATCACAACCTGGATCAAAAAGATGAGACCCAAGGTCTTCAATCCCGACACTTGAAAGTACGAAACTAGCCATGTGATTACAGGTGCTAAAGTCGAACATGGTAGAAACCACTTGATTACTGGTCATTGATGAAAACCATTAACAAGTGCAAGGGAAATCATCATTGATGTCAATGACTCCCAAGGTACCAAAGTACAATCCAAAAGAATGCAAATACATGAGCTGAAGTCAAGCACTCGACGGAATCTCTTGATCAGGGATCAATGATGTGAAACCTTATCGAAAGCGAAGAGACCTACCATTAAGGCATGCAGGTTCCAAGGTACTAAATGATTTCTAAGACTCATTTCCAGATAATGAGTTAGAGTCGATGGAACAAGGCTCATCATAGGAGGGCCTTGATGTATCTCCCATCAATGACACGAAATAAGTAACAGACTTTGAGGGTGAAACAAAGTATGAATGCAGGTTGAAACGGACATAGGGAAGGCCGACATAGTAAGAATGGACAACTGCAGATGGTCAACTCAAATAGAGGGCTCGTGTGAAATTATCTTGAACGACACGACCAAGGACTTGGCAGCACTGACTCAAAGACAACCCAAGATATGACCTTGTAGCAAGTCAAACAAAAGACAAACAGATTTCCCAAACCGGCTTCAAATGATGAATAGGGGGTGTCATGTTCAAGAGCAGCGCTTATTGCCATTAATATGAATACGAGAACACATCCCTTTCCCAAAATTTCCCCCACCATTTCTGGTGAGTACCTCTCTATTTTTACACAAACCTGAGGATAACATATTCTTGTTTATGTAATCTCATTCATCGGATGAGTCCCTTGGAGTATATTTAACGAACCCTATGAAGGAGTGGTTTGGTCCCATTGTGGGTCTATAGATGTTTGTTTAACAAGTCCAAGGATAGAAAACTTAGGGGTTTTTCATGTTTTGAGAGTCTGAAAAACACTTAAAGAGAACTCTCTCAGTTCCTTTTTCGTAAATAGTTTGACAAGATCGAAAAAGTGATAAACTATCACCCATCGAATGTTTTATTCAAATACTTTTACGAGCGTGAAAAAAACAAGGTCGCTTGGCCATATTTTCATTTTTATGGAGCATGAAAAGAGCTTAAAGGATACTCCATTGTGTTCGTTGTTTTCATGTTACAATGACGAGTACGAAAAGACAAGAAAACATATACTCGGTTATGTTCTCATATATTTTCGAGCATGAGAACGAACGAAGACTGAGATCGAGGTTTTTCTAAAAAACGCTAAAAAGTAGTCGTATATGCGACAAAAAATAAAAAGAACACCTGCACCCCCTTGTTCGGACTTCGAAGTTGCGATATCTGCGAAAAACCATACTCACAAGGCTATTAGGGTATTAGGTTTTATAGACAAAGTATAAAAAATCAATGAAAAATAGTAAAAAGTGAATAAATATGGGTAAAAAGGGCTTTTTACCATTTCATTGTGATTTTGCCAAAAAACTTGCCTAACATACCTCATTTTCCCCCAAATTTATTTGTTGGATTGTGGGAGGCACAAGTGACCATTCGATGAACCTTCTCAACCAACAAGGTAATCTCTTGCTTCTCTAACTTTTCATGGTTTTATTTTTAGTGTTTATTGGCAAATTTTTGGGCTTTAAGTCCATTTTAGGGCCATAACTTGCACCCAGGCATTCTTGCAGGTGGCCTTAAGGGCACCTGCGAGAACCTCGCACTGTGTAAAAGGCTTACCTGTGGGGGCCAAAAAATGAATTTTGAAGCAAGGTTTTTCTCAATAAAAATTATGCAAAAGTTTGAAACAAGGTGTTGACTCTTCTCTCATCGCTCTTGTGTAGGTGTTTGACCATCAAAATGTTGGAGTGGTGAGAAAGAGAACATGAGGAGGAGGATTCCATTACCAGAAATGACCCGGGTACAGTCGCTACCCTCCAGGACTGTGGGCTCTTGAAATTTTTTCAGGATTCTGGGCATGAGGGCCCAACTCAGATTGTTGGAATACCTGATCCATATGTGGGATGTGGACCAACAGTTATTTCACATGGGAGTCCATACACTGACCCTAGATATTGAGGATATCTATTTTCTAACGGGGTTGTCACGACATGGATTCCATGCTACCTTGACTGGAGGCAGAGGCGGCGGGCTCCCCATGAACGAGTATTGTCGATGATATTGTGTTCCCGAGGTAGAGAGGAGCAATGGCAAGGTTTCCATTTGGAGGGTCCAATATTTGACCCTACGAACCATATTTTTCACTATTACACACATGGCTGGGAGCGCGGCTCCACACATGGCTCTCCAGAGATACTTTCAATACACCATAGAGTGCACAGAGCCTCGAGTCTTCAACTAGTCGGACGCAGTTCTCCTCCGTATAAAGAGGCAATTGATGAAGTGCAGAAAGGGTGACTTGAAGCAGTTTGGGTACAGATCACTTTTGGTGTCATTCTTCCTCGAGAAGGTCCCATTGCTGCGATTATAGGTTGACTAGGATTTACCGGATCCAGAGGATCCGAGGATGATGAGGTGGTGCAACCTCATGGCTCGTCACGTAGTAGGGCCCATAATCAAGTATAATGATGAATTTTTTGACTGGTTGAGGCCCTAGATGATGATTATTGATGAATATGCATATGTTGGTTTGGATTCCCGAGGGGATCCAAATTTGGCCCTGCCTGAGGATGCTTAGTGGGGTGACCTAGGTAAGAAGTACACATTTTTTTCTTTTTAAATGTTTATGTAAATTTTATCATATGAAATGTTTTTATGTTTGTCCAAGAACTAATCAAAAAATATTTTTGATGACACAGATGTGGGGCCATATCAACCTCTAGGAACATCTCCTATTCAACGGTGAGGAGAAGCGGCTCCAATGGCAAGATGGGATGCCAAAGACTACGAGGCAGTGGAGCAGAACTTGGAGGGGTTGACCACGGACGTCCCAGATATTGCTATTGGGGAGATTCTAAGATGTTACCAGTGCCATACTGTGGGCATGTTTGAGTCTCTTAGTCGATTGGTTCATAGGGTCGCCCGAGCAGTAGTGTGCTATCATGAGCGTCATCCATGACACTATTTTGGTAGAAGCTATGGGCTTCGTATTTTGAGATTTTGGTCCTTGGACATAAACTTTTTGTAAAAAAAAATTGATCGTTATATACATATATATGGCTTCTACCGACTTATTTTGTGTTGTGTTAAACATGTGATGTGTGATTGGTTTATAAATGCCCCAAATGTCTGTCTAACACATAGTTAGCTAATGCATCAGTCAATGTATTTAGACATCTAGGAATGTGTTGATATTCGATATAATCAAAATATCGTTCCAAGAGGTGAATTCGTAAATATACCTGTAATAAAGTAGGACTTCAGATAGCATAGATGTTACTTAACTGTAGTACTACTAGTTGCGAAACGAGTCGTATAACCAGGTGGCAGATACCAAGCAAAATAGTATCAATCAACAATTCAATGACGGTGCTATATTCTGCAATATTATTGGTCGCACGACTGAGGCACACACCTTGTATATTGATAAGTTTGTTTGTAGGGGCGTAAATTTCCCATGCAGCAGAAGCAAGGTTCTGAGTGCTATGGCTAGTGCCATCGACGAAGCCAATGTGGGGTGGAGAAGACTTCAACATCTGGAAACCAAGTACAACACACGATAAGTGGTTGAGGGCAGAGACCAAATAATGAAAAAGCGTACTTAAAGAAACAAAAAGTATGATACAATAAAATACAAGCACTCATGCACAGGTGATCTTAGGCATAGTACTTCTTTAAGTAAAACCCATTTCTGGGTTCACTCAAAGGGATACCGTCATAGTGCACTAACTCGTAAGATCCTTTCTCCAAAACTCGTCTAACGATATAGGGACCTTGCCACATAGCTTCAAATTTTTCGGCTCCTAGCATATCCCGATCTTGTTCGTAAAGGAGAACCAGATTGCCTTTAGAGAAAACATGTGGCTTGACATGTTTGTCGTATTGGGATTTGATACGTTTCTTCTGGGTTTCTATGACTAGGGTGGCGTCGTGACGGGTTTCGTCTAATTGCATGAGATACAACAGATGTTCTTCTTTAGCAAAAGTGTTTGGGAGAAGTTCAACGGCTAGTTTTAGGGAGGGTATCTCACATTCAATCGGCAAGATGGATTATAGACCATAGACTAACTGGAATGGTGTAAACTCGGTAGCAGACTTAACGGAAGTCCAGTAAGCCCAAAATGTTGAAAACAACATCGTGTACCAACTCGTTTTGTGAATCCCTATCATTCGTTGAAGCATGATAATGAGGATTTTGTTTATTGCTTCAACTTGGTCATTGGCTTGTGGGTAATAGGGTGTTGCATTTTCATGGCGAAGACCCAACTTCTCAGTGAGTTCGGACATCATGTAGTTTCTAAAGTGGCTACCATGGTCAATAACGATAACTTGAGGAACACCAAACTAAGCAATGATGTGATTGAATATGAATAATCTTGCAGTCCTTCCGGTATTGTCGAATGTTGGCATTGCCTCCACCCATTTCGTAAAATAATCTACAGCTACAATAATGTAACCATGCCCCCCAGCTGAGTGAGGGTGACATGTCATGAAATCGATACCCCATTTCTCAAAAGGACCAATGGAGACCACAGGGTGTAGAGGAGCGGGGTGTGATCGTATTTTATTGTTGTAGGTTTGGCAAGCGTGGCATTTTTGGACGGAAATTATACAATCGTTGAATAAAGAAGGCCAAAAATACCCTGCTCATAAGATCATCTAGGAAGTAGCATACCCAGACATGTGACCACCACAGGCTCCAGAATGGCATTCATTTAGGGCTTTCTCGGCTTCGTCAAACGTGAGGCAGCGTCGAAAAACAGAGTTAATCCCACAACGATAAAGAGTATCACCGAGGATAATATACTGACGGGCTTGGTAGCGTATTCGATGATGGTCAGTACTAGACAAATTGGGCTGGAAAGTCTGGGTTTGGAGATATATGATGATATCTCCATACCAAATGTCATCGTAACTAATTAGAAAAAGGGATTCATCGGGTAATGAATCTGCTGCTACATTTTTTGTCTCATGGAAAGGAAGGTCGCATATCAACTCGGCAAACACTAATGATTTCTTGGACTTAGTATGTTCAAATTCTAAGTCAAACTCTTGGAGTATCACGATCCATTTGGAGTATTTTCCCCCTAGCAGTTGGCATGTAAGAATGTGTTGCATGGGGTTGCAGTTAGAAATTACCGTAGTTTTGCGAGAAAAGATATAGTGTCGGAAACGTTGAACTACTTGGATGACTGTCAAGGCCAGTTTTTCAACATGTAAATACTTGGTTTTGGTAGTCGTAAGACTTTGAATCAAGTAATACATAACATGTTCATCATGAGAATCATCCTTCTGAACAAGAACCATAGCGATGGTATACTCCGAGGCTGTGAGTTAGAGGAAAAAATCTCGACTGTAATCAAGTGGGAAGAGTAGTGGGGTAAGTGTCAAAGACAGTTTCAAAGCTTCAAAAGCTTTGTTGGTAGTGGTATCCCATACAAACTCAAAACCTTTCTTGAGCAGTCACATAAATCCAAGAGTTAGCTTGGCATAGTTCAGGATGAAACGATGGAGAAAGTTTGCCTTCCCTTGCAAACTTTGTAATTGGCGAAGTGAGGAAGGAGGAGGAGGATTGAGAATCACCTTGACCTTCAAAGGATCTACCTGAATCCCTGGATGTGAAACAATAAAGCCCATAAGTCGGTCGGATTCTACACAGAAAACACATTTGTGGGGATCCAAGTGTATGTGGTAAAACTAACATCGAAGAAAAATGGCATGGAGGTGTATTGGGTGATCTACATGGCGCATGGAATGAGCAGATATGTCATCGAGATATGGTTGCACAATGTGATTTATATCATGAAAGGCATAAGACATATCACATTGAAAAGTTGCTCTAGCATTCTTTAAACTGAATGCAAGTTTCCAGTAGGTGAACATGCCCCAAGGACAAATAAAGGAAGTCTTGTGTTGGTCCAAAGGAATGATATTGATTTGATTATATTCGGAGAAACCATCCATCAAAGAGAATATTTCACTTCCGGCGCAATCATTGACGATCTGATCAACGAAGGGGGTAGGAAAGTTGTCTTTAGGACAAGCTTTGTTAATGTCCCTATAATCAACACACACATGGATTGTGCCTTGTTTCTTGTTAGTCAGAACAAGATTGGAAAACCAATCAGTTAGAGCCACAGGGTAAATAAAGCCAACTTTGAGAAGATTCTCAACTTCAAGCTTGATAGTGGTTGCTTTACGTGGGTGGACCAGATGAATACGTTTTCATACGGGTTTAGCATCCAAGTATGTCTTAATCTCATGTATCACAATGTCGAGGTCAATGCCTAGCATTTCTTCATAGCTCCATGCGAAGACGTCACGAAATTCTTGGAAGAGAGATTTGTAGGTGACAACTTCGTCATGGGAACACGAAGCTCCAATATGCACATTTTCGACAATTCTGGGTTTTATGGATATGTCAAGGGGGATGGTGGGTGAGATATTACTTAAGCTCCCTTCGTAGAAAATATCATGTGTAGACTCGGGAATGGTGAAAATGATGACAACGATCGACGGGGTCGAGAGTCGTTGGTAACCCTCGATGGTGCGTTGTTCCAGGAAGAGGATGGAATGATGATCTCCATCATCCAAAGGGGTATCTTCCATGGTCATAACATACATAATCATCTCATCTGTAGGAAAAATGATGCAGAATGGATCCAGAGATAAAGCACCAAGAGAGGGGGTTGTCGATGGAATGTCTTGATAAGAGGATTCGACCAGACACAAAGGCATTTTGTCGCCATAACGAAGATGATCGTCAGGGTTGGGTACCATCCACAGGTCATGAGACGTAGGGGTTCTGAGAAAAAAGGTGGAGATCATGTTGATCGAGGCGACAAAGGGATGTGGAACATCGGGTGCTGGGATGGGAAAAGTTCCCATCAGAGAGGAATCTTTAAGAAGACCCACATCGACATTCTCATATCCAGGGGGGGTTTTGAAATGAAAGGTACATTGTCGGTACATGTGTCAAAGTCAAAGAAGGCCAATTGGTCTACTGTAACTACTTTTCTTTGATGTGGGAAACGCACAACATGAAAAAGAGTGGACACAACTGCACGCATGGAATCGATCCAGCTACGGCCAAGTAGAAGGTTGTAATCGAGAGGAGCATCAAAGACCTCCACTTCCATGTTGACCATTTTTCCTTCTAACGTAATAGGCAACGAAGGGAGGACATTGTAACGCTTAAAACTAGAGCCATTGAAGGCTTTGAGCATGTTGTGGGATTCAGTCAAAGGAGGAGAGTCGATGGCTTTCCAGCAGGTAATAGACATGACACACGTCGAGGAACCCTCATCAATAACTATTCTACAAATGTTTTTTTCGGAGACAATAACTTGTATTTGGAATGCGAGTTGAGGGGGTAACCTTGGAATGTGATCTTTCAAGTCAAAGATTATTAAATTTGTATCTGTAGGGTTGATTCCACCAATAGCTTTCAACAGTGCCTTCCGTTGTATAGGACAACTCTGAAGGACTTTGAGGGATGACATCACGGAGGGTGCTTGGGCCAGATCTTCAACAATATTGTAGTTTTGGGCGGCACGTGCATGAGGATTGAAAGACTATTTTTGAACAACACCCTTTGGGGGAGGGCGAAGAAATGTATCAAGGCTTGGTCATTTGAGATGAAGAGGATCGTTGGCAGGTGAAGTTGTGAGAGATGGTTGGACCAATGGAGGTATTGCATCAACCTTCTCTTTGGAGGAAGAATAATCTTTGGCTCGAGTGGTAAGTGTGATGTCATTCTTCTTTGAATCACCTGTATACATTAAGACATAGGATGTATTAGAGGGGGAAGGTTGGTCATGAATGACCAATTGAGTCTGTTGTTGAGAGGGGAAGGGTTGTGACAATATGATCGGAGTGGGGGGTTTCGTGGTCCCTTGAAGGAACTTAGTAACCTCGACTCATCGTGGACAATCCTTAGTGTAGTGATCATCACCACAGATAAGACAAGGGTATCGGGGTTTTCTCTTATCCCTATCGTCAACAAGTAGTGTTTTGGTTTTTGCAGATTCCAAATTATTTTTATCCTCCTTGTTCTTACCCTTTCCTTTTTTGGATTTATTTTTGCCAACGGGGGTAGATTGAACAGCGTTTACCTTAGAAGTCTTGTTGGTGGGAAGGGTAGGAGACGAAGCATTTTGAACATTAGAATAAATGGGTTTGGGGTTGTTGCTGTAGGTTTGGACGGAATGAGTTTGGGCATGAAAAGTGTCAATCACACTGTCATCTACATGAGAAGCAGCAGGAGTAGTTGAAGTAGCGAAAGTAGAAGGACGAGGTGCGTCAGGGAGTAAGTCGTAAAGAGTACTCGTTTGTGAGTAAACGAGGTCAAGGTATTGAGCACGACTAATTGCATGTTCTTCTATGACAAATCCACCCATGGCGATGTCACAACTGATGTCATTCACAAATGATTTCATGAACCACTCTACCAGCAACTGATCGGGAAGTTTGAGTTTGATGAGACATCGTCTCCGTCGCCACTCATGAATGTGATTGGAGATATGAGTGGATTTGGTTTGTTTGAAAGAACTCAAGATCTCGGTTCCTGTTTCGTAGTGGATCAGTAACTGGTAGTGGGTGAGGAAAGCCATAGCAAGGGTTTTCAAGTCGGTGAAGAAGACACATGGTAATTCTATATACCACTTCATGGCAGAACCTGTGAGGGTTCGCTGAAAAAGGCATAAACAAATAGAGTCATCCATCAAGGAATTGGATGAGCACCAAAGGTGAAAATTTATTACATGATTGTTCAGGTCCTCTCTCGATTTACCATCGAATTTAGGGATGTCGGATGGTAGTTTGTCCGGTATGGTGGGCCATTGAGGAGAGTGACAGATCGGATCATTTAAAGTACTCGACATATAAGGGAGGTCCAAGGTGGCTAAGAAGGGTAATTTTCTATTCACATGTGGGTACTGGTGACTTTGGGGAGGGAGTCCCGTCAGTAGACCAGTGGGACCATAAGTAGTTTCCATATAATGCGAAGATCCAGGCAGATTCGATTTTTGGTGTGTAGGCAAGTAATTCATAGGGTTTTACCCTTGAATAGTGGTGTGGGGTTGAGTGTTTGATCCCAAAATAGGATTATATGTGCCTAGATATGGTTGGCCTCTACTAGGGGGTACGACGGAGCTATCTTGAGGCTGTTACCCCCCAGTCAAGTGAGGATTATGTTGAATAAGATAATTCCAATACTGGGCCAAGGATGGAGAAATTTTTTTTCCATAGGGTGGGATAGGTGGGGGTTTTCCCCCAATCATAGGTTGAGTCCCAATTGGGATTTGTCCTGCAAAAGGGGATTGGGTTTGGCCTCCTTGGTGAAATTGTCCACCAACAAGAATCTGGTAATTAGGTGTGAAAAATGGGATGGTGCCACTAGGATCAGTGTATCCAATAGAGGATGGAAGATTTCCTCTGAAAGGGGGTCGAGGAAGTGTCAGAATAAAATCGTAAATGAGATGGTGCCCAAAAGAAGTGGAAACGCCAGGAGTCCTCGATGAGGTTTGTGTAGGAGTAGAAATAGAAGTGTTCAATGCATGATATCAGGGCGGAAGGGTTGGAGTGAATCTAGGAAAAAGCAGGGTGCCAATGGGGGCTTGGATAGCTGCTATAATCCCGGTGTGGGGACTCGTAGTATCTAGGACCATTGTGTAATGGACCATTTGTGAATGGATAGTCAAGATGTGGTTATCCGGTGAAGTGTCTATACCAGGAAAATAATAGGCAGTAGTAAAAGGTACTGCGTCTGGATCAGATGTTTTGGGTAGCTCAGGTGCAATAGTGATATCAATGCCTGCTCCTGAGCCAAAGAGATCCCATCTAAAAATGTTAGTAGTCCAAAAAGGATCTTGACCCTCAGGTCCTGTGAAAGGTCCGGTTGGTAATCCAAAAAAATGAACAACGATATCTCTGAAATAATTTACTCGAACAATACATCTCTGAGAGTCAGGAGGAAGTTGGAAGTCCTCTTGAGAATTGGTGATTCAGAACCGTTCTACAGAGTTAGTTCCTTCCACTTGTGGAGTGGCAACATCTTGGACTTCACTCTGTGGAGGAGAGCCCTCCGGTGAGTTGGTAGGCAAGGGTTGAGAACCTTCCAGAACTTCTGGGGGTAGGCCTTATATTCTACGTGAACGGCATGGAGGGTCAATTGTGATTGAGTTATAATATTATGAAAGAAATTATATGGCCAACTTGGGTAAACAAACAGCATGCGCTAGTAAAATCTAGGAAGAAAAACCAAGCAAACAAGACCTTCTAATTCTGAGGTCACTAGTTGGTGATGAAATCCAACGTCGTGACGATGAGACAAGAAGGGGTTGGGCTAGGGTGGAAAAGTTACGTTGACGACCTGCTTAATGGACTTACACCCTGGTGCAAGATCCCACACATAATCATGGGTATACCCTCCAAGGAGCCCAAGTGAGTCTGACCAACGTCGATTCCAGGTACCGTGAAGACTTTCCCCTTCATAGTCACCTTGTGTAAGACACTAAGAAGATAGGCTACTAAGGTTACCACCAACAACAATAATTCCTGGGGGAATAGTCGACAGTCTGATCCACACGCAAGGGCAGGGTATCTAGCCCGAAATCAGCTTGAGAGGCTTCCAATCATCATTGTGGGTATACCTTCAAGTGACCCCCGTAATACGTGCAATCTTTACACTGATATCAACAAATTAGGGTGAGTAACTCTGTCAATCTTGATGCAACCTCAGGTTTGACCCTTGTGTGAGAAGGGATTCCCAAGACAAAATGTTGCAAATGGAATTTGACACTCCCTATCACAAGATATTATTGTGTGTTTTGTTCTTTGGAGAGTGTGTCTCACTACCTATTCCAAAGCTCTAACCTAGCTAATGTTGGTGTAAAAGAGCCCTAGAAAAAGTTACTAGTTGAATTTTAAAATTGCGCAAAATTATTAAAGGTTGTTGTTACTCAAAAGAAGACGGAAATGAAACTGATGTTGTGTGAGACTCTGACCCAACAATGCATAAGTAGGAATGAATGATATAATTTTTTGTTCGATGAATCTTATTTATAAAAGGGAAAGAGGAGTTTTCTTAAACAACATGAACTACGATGCATGATCTTCTCTGAAATGTAATATCAAACAATCATGAACAATGCAAATTTTCTATTCATTCTCTTTCAATACTTGAATGCCAATATTTTTGAATAAAAAGTTACTTAACAAAAAGAAAATGTCTTTAATTTTTTATTAGAAACCAAGCACATGGATGGAACTAAAAGAAAACAAGCAACCAACGAAAAAGAAATACACAACAAACACCCAAATCGATCTTTCAAAGGAGACAAAAATAACAAACTGAGAAGACCAGTCTCTTCAAATGCACATGGGTAACAATTTTCCAAGTAATAAGCAATTGAAAAGGACAATTAATCTCAACTTTTAATCCAATCAAAGGCTCTCGACCAAACAAGCACTCGAATTTCAGAATTGGAGATTATACCCTTGTTACGAAAAGGTCAAGAGGTAAAAATTGAGAAAAAATGAACAAGAAGAGATTTTGATTTCCGAAAACTAATCATTCACGAGATATGAAGTCAATAAAC
This sequence comes from Picea engelmannii, assembly GCA_009831015.1. Lineage (NCBI taxonomy): Eukaryota > Viridiplantae > Streptophyta > Pinopsida > Pinales > Pinaceae > Picea > Picea engelmannii. The sequence goes on from ML788411.1 coordinate 271,568, forward strand.
ATTCAATCACTAGCCAGCGAATTTCTTCCTAGACACATAAACAAATCTGGGCATCTGAGGACACAAAAGACTTAATCCAAAAATTTTGCAAGTGGGTTCGCAGGATGGCAGTGGGGTGCAATGCGAGAATCAAGCATTCTTGCAGGCTAGACATAGGCAAACTGTGAGAAGTTCTCACTTGACTAAACACTAGGGTGAAAAATTCAGTGATTCTTGCAGGCTACAGAAAGGTGCAGTGCGAGAAGGTATGTAATCAAGAAAATTTTGGAAAAAGGACAAAACTTCTGAGGGAACTTCTGGATCCAGGGAGTCTATAATGGTGTCCTTAAGACTCGAAGATTGATTGGGAATGAAAAATGGTAGTTAAGAGAAAATGGCCAAGAAAAAACCACTAAAATGGGTTGCATCCCCAGCGGAGTCGCCAATTTTTTTATCGGATAAATCGGTAGGTGCGGACACTAACAGATCTCCCTAGATCAACCTGGATCTAGAACAAAACAGGATAGGACACTACTCTTTCCCTAGGTTGTAATCATTGAATGTACTAATAAGGAGGAATGAGTGACATATAATAAGGAGGAACGAGTGACATACCTTTGTATCACTTCCTTAGGTCTCTGTTGTTCCTGCTTCGCTCAGGTGCTCTTGTGAAATCAGGTCCAAGACAACACAAACCAACCAAAGTGAAGATAGCAAAGTATATTCAATTTCAACCTATGCATATGATCAAGGAGTTATGAAATAAAACAAGAGTGATTTTATGGGAAAGGGACATGTCGTTGTATTATATTAAATGAAAGTAGAAGGTTACAACTGGATCGCCTTGATGTCGCAAGCTTCCTTTCAATGACCCTTGGTTCCAACACACACACTTGCTCTATACTTGCATGAATAAGATCTAACACAACTTGATAGGCAAATGGAGTCTTCAAGCTTCTATCCAAGCAGAGTTCCTCACACAATTCTTTCACCAATTCTTCATTCAATATTGCTTAACCTTTTCCATGAGAAACCTTTCAATATATAGGAGAAGGAGAGATGGTTAAATGGATGAGGATGATCCCACCAAATCTGAGAAGTCTACAATGCCAACCATGCGAATGCCAACTCATTTTCTAGAAGATTCCCTTCTAGAACCTTCGTAACCTCTTCTCTTTTCCAAGCTTAAAAATAGGTTCACACCCTACCTACAGAGCAGACTGCGAACAATTCGCACCCCAAGTATGGGTTGCCTACGAGAATCAAGGATTTTCATACCCTATGACATAGGCAGCCTGCGAACTCATCCTAAAAATGTGTTTTTTGCAAGAAGACAGCAGTCATTTTTCTTAGTCAAAAAGTCCTTGTTGGGAGCCTAAATACATCACTGTAGAGACATCACCAAAGTGACCAAAATCATGTGTAACAATTGGTCTTCCAGATTTACTCTGTCTTATGTTGATAAGTGTTGAATTATCTTGGATCTAAGTAAATATTGTGATGCTATGTGCTATCTGTGAAGTAAGATAAGGGTTAAATCTAGGTGAACTATTGATGCTAAGTGTCCCAGCTAAGGTTGCAGACACCTGAGTCTTGCAACCACCCATGCCTCTACCTCGGGTGAGACATCATCTACTTTGCAGATGTTGCTGAAAGGGCTAGTAGTTAGGGTTTTGTTGGTGCGTTGTTGTAGCATTGAACCCCGGGTCTGCCCCTGTTCCAACAAATGGTTCCGTTGTTGGGACCTGAAACTGTGATTGCTAGGAACTAAGGGAGAAGAAGCTTTGTGAAACGATTCATCCTGAAATTGTGGAAACTCTTTGCGTGGATATGTGCCCTAGTGCACAGCATTCCACTTGATCTAAAAATCTTTGTGCTAAAGAACGAAGGCCAAATCTGAGAAAAAGAAGCGAGATATGAACGCTTTGTGCTCTAAGAAAAGTAAAAGAGGAAGTTCCTGAAGAAAAAGAGGTCAGATCTGCAAGAAAGGGGTAAGATATGTAAGCTTTGTGCTCTGATAAAGGTAAGAATAATAAAAAAAAAATACATCTAGAAGCTTTGTGATCTATAGAAGTAAGATAAGTGAATTGTTTTTTTTTTCTAAAGTATGGATCTAGGTATGTTTGATAGATTCTTTCCTATCTTGAGAACTAGGGCATTATTAGATGAAAGAAAGTCTGACATGAATAGATCTGATAAGCATAATGATAGATATGTTATACCTATGAATAGAAAGAATGTTTGGACTAACAAGTGGATGCAGGATCCTAGAAAGATTTTTTTGCAAACTAGCTACCATGATCCTGGTGCGTAGTACAGAAGAAGTTGGGGATCATTTAAGAGAAAGAGAGGATTAACCCTGTGTTACAGTTGCAGAAGACCGGGACATCTAGCTAAGGAATGCCCTGGTGAAAGATCTAGGTGTCTATATTGCAAAGCTTTGGACCATGAAGTATTGGATTGCCCTAGAATGATTACTAAGCTTGAAAGAATGAATCTGAATGAAGAAAACCCTAAGGCAGATCCAGAAATCATGGAACCCTAGAAAGAATCAGAAAAAGTATTAATACAGATGAAAGAAACTCTGAATGAGCATAAAGATGTCAGTTTATCAGAAATATTCAAAGAAAAAGAACAAATCGAAGTAAGAATAGGAGACTTCGACATAGAATATGTTCTGGATGAGGAAACATGGGTGAATATTATGACAGAAAGAACTTGGGAAATCTTGGGAAAGCCCGCTATGATTTCTTCGTTGGGAGGAATAAGCTTGTTTAAAGGAAAATTGATAACCCTATGTGGAAGGATTACCCAGATATCTATGAGCATCAATGGAACTTCGGTAGAGGAAGAATTTGAAGTTATCAAGTTTATTGATAACAACGCCTCATTTCCAATTTTGTTAGGCAAGACTTGGATTGAGAAAGACCAGATCCGAAGAAAAGAAGAAAAGGAAACACTACAAAAAAAAAAGCAAGACCTAATGGATTTTATGACTAAAAATATCGCCTACTTGATGGAAGAACAGGGAAACATATCGAAGTTATTTGACACTAGGACTTGGATGTCATAGTTGTAAGAACACTAGAAGAACCACAGAGAACTGAATTGAATGTTCCAAACAATAAAGAAGTATTACCCTTGAATCCAAAGAAAGAATATCGACAGTGCGAAGTAACTATGCCTAAAGAGGATAAGAATCAGAATGGGAAAAGGATCGTCGAGATGAAGCTCAAGGGGAAAAAGTATAGAAAGCTAAGTAAGAAGAGAGCCCATATTGAAAGAATACAGAAAGTTCTAGAGGGAGCCCCGTAGAAGGAAAAATTGCAAAATTTGAGCTTCGTTGGGATACCAGAACAACGACCTATGGCACTTCGCCATGGTGAAGCAATATACCCATTCGAATTTCGCCCATAACGGATAGAAAATCATTATAGGATTGTCACTAGACCATTGAACCACACCATAACAGAAAGATCAACGTTAATGGAAGCTTCATGTCCATTGCAAGCAGACCATTGCCAAATTCTTATTTAACTCATCACGCCATGCCTGAATAACACTTTTACAAACTAAGAATTTGAATCCCGCAGACTAGTGATTGTATACAGTGGTCATTGCGATCTGGTTAGCCATTTGAGTGTAGTATTTGAGATCACTGTGAACCCCGATTATTTTTCCCAAGCGCGTATGTCCGATGAATTTAGCACAGCTAAAGAATCTGTAAGAGATGTACTCACTAGCCTCAGAGCCGAAAGAGTCATGTCGGAAAGAGGATTGTCTACATGTTTATAGGCATCTTCAATGAGAGGAATGCAAGCCTCCCCGTCGACCTCTCGAGAAGGAACATCTCGAGCCGGCGCAGAAAGAAGAACCAAAAATAAAGACGATATGGCCAACGCAAAGTTGGTTCCATCCATCTTGCCTTCTTACATACCACCTCTGAGCGATGTGATCAACATAAACAGTGTGCCTAGAGACTTTGAGTATACTCTAGTCACTACGTAACTGCCGAAATGGGTACACGCAGTCCGCATAGATCAAGACAAGGTGGCATCATTGAAGTTTAGTGACTTCAACCTAGGTGATCGTAAAGTTTACAACATGCTTTCCCTGTACAAGTACCTAACTAGAACCAAGGGAAAGAACTCGAAGATCATCCCTCATCAATGGACAATGAACCTCGCATAGTCCACTCTACTCAACGTTATGAAGATACCGCACTTCGATAGACACTAGAAGGTGAATGCTTGTGTGAATTTATTGCTAGCAAGTTACCATGGAGGATACCTATGGTTGGACCGGCGCATAACCATTGATCCGGCGCTGATCAATCGGATCACCGAGCTTAGCATGCAATGCCTTGATCCCCATGATTACTATCCTGGAAAGATCGCGGATCGCGCTCTTCCTCAAAGATCAAATAAGCCTATGGAGATGTTGAGAAAGGCGCGTGAGGCTACAAGGTAGCCTGTATTGAAAGTGGCGCAGTGCGCCTCGCCTGTCAATTGATCGCAGGGAAGTTGGTACGCAAGAATCAACCCACGCAAGTATCAGGCTTTGTAGTTTACCTCGCAGGGAAGTGCGCAGAGGGACTACAGATGAACTGGGTGAAGTACCCGGTAAATCAACTAGAGATTGAATGCAGAGAAGCCTAGGATCAGAGGCATGAATTCCACTTTAGCTGGCTCTTAATACTTATAGCTTTTGTCGCATGGGAGCTCCCGGAAGGTGCAACCTTCCCGAACATTGACCCCTTTGAACCATTGACTGCGAAGTTCAGTACACTGTGGTACTAGAACGATATGAACAAGCAGTGGCAGTCAAATTACATCTTCCATACCTACTACACCCAGTTGAAGCAAGCCATCCAATCCGAGTTGTGTATGAACCTGAATACTTTACATAGGTTTCAACCTTTGATGAAGTTCAGCATGGACCCCCACTTTACATACCTGACACCACGCGCTAATGAACACCAGGAATAACTTCAGTCGTATTATAAGATGAAAGAAGAAGACTTAGAAGAAATCACCAAGGAATGGTTGGCGGACCTCCTTATTTCAGCAGACCCCACAGAAATGTCTAACATCGACAGCCTAGAAGCTGCACAGAATACACCTGGGCCTAGTAAGACAAAGAAAACAAATAAGATAAAGAAGGATGAGGACATCCAGAATGTAGACAGTCGATCTGTAAGAACCACATCCATTACACCAAAGCAAGTAGGTAATGGAAAAGACTTAGAGGAATTCGAACAAAGGCCAAAAGACAAAGTAGATATCATAAAGAAAAGGAAGGGTTCGCCTCTGGAACCCTCCTCCCGAAATAAATCAAAATCACTCGTGACTAAGTTGAAGACCACGCTCACTCTAGATGACTTCAGTTTTCTCCTCACAACCATTAATGAAGCCATAGAAGAGATAATCAAGAAGCAGGAAGACAAGCAAGAGACAATGTACAATAGAATTGAGATTGAGCTCCAAGGAGTACAACAACCTCTCCAGTATAGCCGCGCAGTTTCCTCTGTAGCCCTGCCAGAAGGAACAACAAAAGAGGGAGATGAACCAGTTCAACTCCCCAAGATTGTTGACACAGTCAAAGTACACCTTCAAAAATCACAGGAAGAAACAGAGTAGGCCACTCAGGCCTTAAAGCAAGCACAGGAGGAAATCGTCGAGCAACGTCGAGCTACACAACAAGAGAAGGATGCTATCCAAGCGAAATTTGAAGAAGACAGAGCGAAGCTCCAAAAATATAAAGAGTAGTTTCTCGCGAAGCAGATTGGTATTGAAGAAGAAGTCACCGGAGCATTTCGCTCTGTGACTAGCTTAGAGTAGAAGGTCAAAGAACCCATAGAGCACCAAGTGATGAAGCTTGTTGAAGTTATTCAACAGCTTCAACAAAGAATCGTGGACTTAGAGCTTCAAAAAATACCACAAAATCCACAAGAAGTGCGCGACCAACGAGAAACAACTTCCTGGAGCACAGCAGAAAGGATTAAAGAATTCACTGAAGAATGCAAGCAGTTAAACAGTAGAAGTACACATATCTACGAGAACCTAACCGAGAACCCAGAATTTCATAAATTGGACTTGGATCTCCGACAGGTGAAATACGAATATGAAACACTATAGGTACAGATGAAGTCCCTGTCACCCGTGGAAATAATGAAGAGATTTCCAGAGCAGTGCACAGCCCAGCAACAGATTCACACGCTTCGGAGTAAAGTAATGGAAGTCTCTCAACGACTTCAACCATTATAATAAAAGGCATGCCAACTATTTGTTGAAGTTGAAATCCAAGGAATAGAACTTGAACAGGTTCCAAACACAACAGAACAATACCTAGAAGGACCAGTGAATGAAGCACTCATCCAAGAGTTCACCGAACAAGAGGCAGTAGCAATGCAGCAGGTCGAAGCAGCTCAAGCCAAGCTCGAGGAGTTCGAATTAGAATTGACTAGACCTGAGTGACTTGGGTTGAGTCACAGGTGAGTGTTGGGGGGTTGTTGTCCCTTGACCAAGTTTTGAGGAATACTTGGTCATATTTGACCATTTTTGGGATTTCGACAGCCTGTTAAAGATGAAGCACCAAGAAAAGAGGAGATTGCAGAAGATAGACCTCCTTTGCGGGTCCTTTTTGGGTTTTTGGGAATATGTAATGGGGAAGGGATGTCGGCCCATAAGCCCACTTTTTTAAATGTATAAGTAGAAGTATAGGCTATATAAGAAGAGGCTCTAAAGAGAAATTAGTAGTGGCTTAGTGCTAAGAGTTGATTTATGTGATAGACTTGCAGATCTGAGTGCAAGTATTGTAAGTGTTGAGTGCATAGATTGTAACAAGCTTTTGTGCTATATCTACTCGAGGAAGGAGGATCTGGCGAGGTGTGCACAGATCTCCTATCCTATGTGGAGTAGGATTTTAATAATCTTTGTGTTGTAACTAGATTGATTGAAGCTAATAAAGAAGAAGAGTTGGTGGACATAGCCCCAGGGTGTGGGTGAACCACATAAATACTATGTGTCGTGCTTTGTTCTTTTCCTTGATGATTTTATTCCTTTCTTGCTAAGTGCTTGGATATGATTAGATAGATTTTCTTATGAATAGTGTTGGTAATATGTATGAATTCTAAATCTGATGTGTATGAATATGCTAAGTGCTTGCTCTACCAGACATGGTCTGTCTTATGTTGCTAAGTGTTGAATTATCTTGGATCTAAGTAAATACTTTGATGCTTTGTGCTATCTGTGAAGTAAGATAAGGGTTAAATCTAGGTGAACTATTGATGCTAAGTGTCTTGATAAGTGTTGTAATAATAGATCTGTGTCCCAGCTAAGTTTGCATACACCTGAGTCTTGCAACCACCCCTGTCTCTACCTCGGGTGAGACTTTATCTACTTCGCAGGTGTTGTTGAAAGGGCCGGTAGTTAGGGTTTTGTTGGTGCATTGTTGTAGCATTGAACCCTAGGTCTGCCCCTGTGCCAACACCACTTCCCATTTTCACCAAGGAATTGGAAATGGTTGTAGAAAATTGGTTGGACGTATATGCTCATCTTTTACATTATGACATTCAATACATTTGTCTATATAATCAGACATTTTATTTTTCATACATGGCCAAAAATATTGGCTCTTGATAGCTACAATATTTTTCTGGTAACCTGGGTGTCCATCATAAGAAACGTTATGCATATCTCCTGAAACCATATTATTCATCTCTTGAGAATTAGGTACATATATTTTTCCTTTGTGTATGAGGATTCCATCCTCTCTCCACACATAATCTTGAATTTTTTGTTGCATATTACCTTGTTGTAAATTTTTTGTTGTTTGCACATAGTGTTGATCTAATTTTGCAGCTTCCAAAATTATTTCTTTTAAATCATATTTGTACATGCTAATGGTTGTATCATGCATCTCATGTACCCTTCTGCTGAGTGCATCAACCACCTTGTTCTCTTTTCCTTTGATATGTTTTATATCAAAGTCATATCACTAAAAAATTCCAACAATCTAATTTTTTTAGCATTCAGAGTTGGTTGTCCAAACAAATATTTCAAGACACTATGGTATGTCCTCAATTCAAATTGTTTTCCCATGAGTTAGTGCCTCTACATATTCAAGGCATGAACTATGGATTCTAATTCTAAATCATGAGTAGCATAGTGTCTATCATGCTCTTTTGACTTTCTTGACTCATAGCATATCACATGTCCATTTTAACCGAGGACTCTACCAAGTCGTTCCTTTCATGCATCTGTGCACACACAAAAAAATCATCAGGATCAACAATCCTTAAGATTAGTGCACTTTTCAATAAATTCTTCAAATGATGAAATTTGTTTTCACAATCAGTAGACCATTCAAATATCACACCCTTCTTTTGCAAAGAAGTGATTGGGTGAACAATCTTTGAAAAACCTTCAATAAATATTTTATAGTATCCTGCACGTCCCATGAAAGATCTCACCTCTGAGACATTATTTTGTACTAGCCATCCCTCAATGGATCTTATCTTCTATGGATCCATAGTTATCCTTTCCTCTGAAATGATATGGCCCAAATAATGTATCTATCTTTGAAAGAATGAGTACTTGCTCAATTTTGCATACAACTAATTTTCCCTCAATACTTGTAGCACCATCCTTAAGTGTTTTTCATTCTCTTGTTTATACTTAGGGTAGATAAGAATTTCACCTAGGAAGACAATGGAAAACTTATCCAGGTAATTTCTGAAAATATCATTCATCAAACACATAAAGGCAATTGGTGCATTTGACAACCAAAAGGGCACCATTGTAAATTCATAATGGCCATATCTCATTGTAAAACAAGTATTGTTGATATATTATTCTTTTATTCTTACCTAATGATATCTTGACCTAAGGTCAATCTTAGAGAATATCTTTCCATCTTTCAGCTGATCAAAAATATCATTTGTCCTTGGCAAAGGATACTTGTTCTTCACAGCTACCTTATTTAGTTGCATGAAGTCAATTCATAACCTCAAGATACCATCTTTTTTCTTAACAAATAATATTGGGGCACCTCAAGGTGACACACTTGGGCATATATACCCCTTATTCAAAATCTCTTCAAGTTTCATTTTCAATTCCTTCAACTCTAGTGTACTCATCCTATAAGAAATATCGGATATAAGGGTTGCTCCAGGCATCAAATTAAGAGAGAAGTCAATATCTATTTTTGGTGGAAACCCTGGAATATCCCTAAATACATCATCGAACTCTCTCAAGACTACATAGTCTTCAATGCTTTGCACTTTATCCTTAGGTACCTCTTCCATATGCACTGCAAATATTTGGCATTCTTTTCTGAAGCTTTTATTCAGTTGCAAGGCTTAAATATTTCCACCACATTGGATCTATATAACTATGACTAGCTCTTGAATCAATCAAAATATCAATAGATTGATCATTGATCTTACCTTCCACTTCAATCATGTGAGAATGAAATTTAGCTTGCTTGTTGTCCAGGGTTGCATAGGTACTTGGCATGTTTTTTCCCATGTTCTCAACTTTATTATTTTGTTGTACATTGTGAAGAATACTCATGTTTTCACCTCTATGAGGGAAATATCTGTACATATGATCTCCTTCATAACCCCAACATTTAATAGGTTGCATCCTTGGTCTTTTTCCTAATGTTTCTGACATTCTAAACTCATTTTGAGTTGGTTTCCCCTAAGAATTATTTCTAAAGAATGGATTCTTGTTCCTATTAATGGATAAAATCTCGCAGGGATGTCACTGAATATACAACAAAATATCCCTCGGATATGTCTATTGATCCTAAACAGAAAAGGGTAGATTTCTATGGTCTTCTTAGATCTAATACAAGCAATCTAATTTATACCAAGAGAGAATAGATTATCATACCTTCTCTTTGAAAGTTGTCCTTGTGTATCTTCGTTTTCGCAGCTCCTAAAATGCATCTCCAGCTCCTGCAACCTGCTTCTTGTACACAATAAACTAACAACACCAATATTCTAGTGCTAGAAATCACTAATATAACTTAAATATAACTTGATCTATCATTCATAATATCAAATCCAAACCATTCATGAATCAATCACAAACAATTTGGAGGAAAACCAATGATCTATTAATGAATATAGAGGAAATACATCAAACTCATACCTTTGAATGTAAATGCAATTATCCTTTGGCTCTTTACTCCTTAATACTCCTTCAGCTTCTTGGTCAGTCTAGGCACTCTTACTTTTGGCTGGTACAAATAGGAAAATCTCATCTACAAATGGGAAGCATAGCACTACTCTTGAATTCCTTCCCACTTGCTCAAGACTTATCTTTGTTATATAGCTCTTTTGAGAAGGCTTTGGAGAGCTTCTAGATCTTCTAGATACCACTAGAGACTCGAATGTTGTGAGTTTCTAGGCCCATGATACAAATATACAAATCATCCCTCACCTATCTCCTTGTAACTCCTAGAATCTATAAGTTGTAGGAGTCATCATTTGTTGAACTACTAATGACCTGCAATGATCATCGCTTGTTTTCCACTATGTGTCATGTGATGATCTCTATAAAGTGCCAAAATCTCAAGCAACCGATGTATGTTGGATTCTATCTTCTCATGGATTACCTTATGGCCTATATGGTGTAAATTAAAGCTATAACAGATGCCCCCTAATGTGTGAGGTTAGGAAAGGAATGGATGGTTGAAATGCATTACAATAAAATAGTGTCCATGTGAGGCAGTGTGAGGAGAGAGAAAAGAAGGTTTGGAAAACAAATAAGTCCTACAATCAAACACCAAGGATGAGAGTATATGTAGACCAATCCCCTAGGTAGACATACTCAGACTCTAAATTATCATGGCCGCCAAACAATACATCGTGGATCCATGAAATGAAATTCTATACCATGGCCATGAAAGAATACATGGTGGATCTATGTCATCAATAAGGTTGTATCCACGAGACAATACAATGTGGATCTATGTCTTGAACACAATCATATAGATAATACAATGTGGATCTATGAAACAACATATAGATATTAGGAAGACAATGAGAACTGGGTAGATTACCCCCGAAGTCGTCAAATTAATCATAGACAAGTGATAGATTACATCGCAACTTGGGAGGGGGTGTTGTAAAAGGATGATGTGGCCCCAAAACCCAACGTATTCATCCCAAACCCTGATGGTACGAATCTACATCATGAGAATAAATGAGTTGATGTCAAGCATGGTAGAAATTGTTTGATTATCAATCATTGATGTATAATGTTAACAAACATGAGGGGACCCACCAATGATGAATATGACCCCAAGGTGTTAGCACTAAGAGTCACCCTCATACTGCTAGAGGATAATCCCAGTACTCATTTGATTTAAATGATTAAAACAAGTAATAATTGGTGGATTGGAAAGAAAAGAGTAAAAGGGAGGGCATTAGATTGCTTACAAATACATTCTATTGGTAATTGAGTCATAACATTCTGCAGATCACAGGCAATCAGGCTACCTATCGGACAAAAGGATTATGCAAAGATGGATAGAATAATAGAAGGAAAACAAAGAGAAGAATATCCACATAACATAGATCCTTTCTGTAATATAGATTAAAGAGTGTTTGAACAATAATCTATGATTAACAAGAAATTACCATAAATCCTTTGCAACTCATGAATCCATTGACCAAAGGTAGCTTTTGATCTTCAAAATCTGTAAATATTACTCAAGAAAGACGATAATAAAGAATGGAAAAACGATAAAAACAATATGGTATCACAACTTTCATGAATCTCTAATGGAAGAAATGCTTACAACACATGCCCTCGGGCTTACAAATGAGCAACTCAACTACTCCTCTAGCTCTCTCCTCTCTTGGATCATGAATCCAACCCTTTTCTCATCAAAAACCCTTTCATTTATAGTGAATAATATCTATATAACATAAGTATGTTGAAACCAAGGAGTTACATAGGATCCTCCTCCATTTAGGAGTCTTGTTACAAAATATTCCAACAAAAGCCTAACAAAATCCTATTTTTCAGGATCTTGCCTATTGTGATAAAGGCCTCTTGAAACATGTCATCCTGATTGATTTGGTGATGGAACACATGTCCCTCATATAAAAATAACTACTGGGAGACCATTCGAACATTCCTTCACAGCTGGAATCCTTCCCATAACTCGAATTGGTTGGATTGTTAGAGTTCGTAGCGCCTGTGATAGCATGTGCTGCGAACTTTCCTGTAGGTGATGGTTTTATCTTTTCTCCAAAAATATGAACTGGGTTGGGATTATTTTTTGTCATAAAGTAAAAAACATCATGTTCTTCCTCCACACAAAATTTAAGAGGAAACCAAATGGGAATTCAAAAGTTATGAGAAAAATCATCCTTTGTTGTGTGCTAATTTCTTAAAAACTATCAAAAATACTAGTTCGCAGTGCCGGCACTGCGAACTTTCTTGTAGCAGCCTGTTTTATTTTTTCAAAGCTTCAACACCTCAAAACTTGTGTTAGGAGTCCATTCATGCTGAAAAACTCCATTATCTTGATATATAATCATTTAAGGATGAATTTGAAAGGATGCAAAAGATGAAAGTTTCAGCAGTCCTAGAACATAGTGTTTGCAGTGCCAATATGAAAAACAGCCAAAACTCCTTTCTCAACCCTCAAACATGATGAACACTCTTATGGATTACTAGGTGGATCTAGGCTTGATGCTGACATCTTTGAATTAGCACAGAGGTGTCTACAAGTTGTCCAACCTCCAACTCTCTCCTTCAGCCAGTTCCCAGCGAAGTTCATAGCACTTGTCACCAGTTTGCAGTGCCTAATTCAAACAAGATTTGCATGCTTAGAGGAGACTGTTAGGATTTAAAAATACCTACTCCCTAAAAATTTGTTAAAAATAGGCTCTGAAAACAATGAAATCCCTTAGCATGACAAAAAGGTAATGATGGCAATGAATGAATGAAGCACTTGAGTACGCTGTGAACTCTCCTAGTGAGTTGGCATCACATACAATTGTCTTTAACTTGATATTTAAACAAATGGATGATCAAAAAGACAACCTTTTATACAAATGAGAGGTGACATGTCATGGTAATGATGTAAGGATTAAAGGTGTGACTCAAAAACAAAACCCAAAGTGGTTCTTTTTTACCCCTACAATTCTATGTGCTAACACAAGGTACCGAATACAATATAGCGAGTGTGAATAGATGAGTTGGTGTCGAACATTCATAGAATCAATCAATCAAGATTCAATGAGGTAAACCCATTCTCGTTGACATGGAGGCATGTCATTGAGGACTGCAAGATCCAAGATACTAGTTGGTTTCTATATCCCTCTCCTAGATAATGTGTTGAAGTCTATAGGAAGAGATCCATTGAAGGAGGGCCTTAATGTATCCCCCATCAATCGACATGAAACATACACCTAGAGTTTATGTGAAAAGATAACATCACTAGGTACAATTTATACAGGGATGGTCGACTCAGAAAGTTAGCAAAATAGTAGATGGTTGACTCAGGATTAAATTTCCCATGAACATATAGTACGACACAATGATGAATTAGAAATGAGACACAAAAGATGGTTGAATATAGTGCAACAATATGAGAGGCAATGAAGCACTCTCCATAATGACTGGAAGAGTAACCAACCAGAGGAATATCTCTTACTCATATTACTGGGATGAATCCTAGGCAAGATAAAATCTAATTGTATGATGAGGACTCAAACATGTTTCATGTTCAATGGAAACTCAACTAACACTGTCATTTTGAGAATAGACCAGTGGTGAAACCCACCTCCCCCTTTTTTTATTTTTTTGTTCTTTTTCCTCCTTCATGGTTTAACAAGCACGAAAGAGGAATAGAAGTATGATTGGTCTCCTTCATGGTTTAATGAGAACTAAATAATGATGCAAGTATGCTAAGTAGTTTCTTTTTCATTCAGTTTTAACGAGCATTAAAAAAAAGTTAAAAGGGTACTCAATAGTTTCTTTTTTGTGTCTTTTTGTGAGTCCAAAAAAGAGATAAATGTATACTCGTCAGGATATAATGAGTGGCTTAAAAACATGCTCCTATGTTCCAAGTGCATGGAACTGAACTAATAAAGATGACTGCAAATGGTACATGCAAGTGAGATCCACTCTTAGTAGTTGTTCTCTCCCTGGGTAGATGGATGCAAAATGGAGGCCAAATAATGTAATAGGTAGATGGTCAAGGCTACTACATAGTAGTAAGCGAGATCAAGGAAAATAGAAATCCAGTGGTGGGAAGCATGATGCAAGAAGAAAATACATAGGAAACCATTAAGAAACAAGTTTTTTAGGAACACCCTCAAGATGTGGCTAGAATATAGACGAAGAGAGAAGAATGAGGCTCAATTATTGAGTCATGGTGAGGCTAACAGAGTGCTCCTAGGCCCACAAAAAATTGTAGCATGGGAACTGAATGGAAATCCATGAAAGGTAGGAATTATTGAACCAGCAATGAAGTGCAAAAAGAGTGGATAATTTCGCAACCAGTCGGGATCAAACCTAAGGCATAGTGCTGGCAGAATGGACATTTAATAATGAAACGAAAGAAATGAAGGGAAAAACTTATCCCTATATGTCAGTTCAGGAACACGTACCTCAAGTTCAGTGGATGTCACCATATTTGTAAAACAAATCCATGTAATCCTATAAACACATGTAAACTAGATCTCAAGGTCAGTTAAGTGAAAATGGCAATAAAATAATAATGAGCTCACAAAATTAATAAAAATCTCACTTACTTGGTCTCATGGTGAAAAAAAAGAAATTTTTATTGCCCAAAAAAGGTTATAAAAGGGAACATACCTTGGTAAAAAATCATTCTTTACTTTGCAAAGAGAGGTGTGTGGAGAGATTGAGGAGAAATCCCTCTTCCAAGAGTAGGTGTGGAGCTCATTTTGGAGATTTATCTCAAGTATTCATCCATCAATATGATCCAGGTAAACACTAGAAACCCCTTGCTTATTTCATTGTTTTGTTTTCCATGTTTTTTTTAGGAAATGCACAGCGCCTGGGTCTGCTAAATGAGTGGCTAAGCTTGACACTAGGGAATCATCGTGTGACACCCATTGGTGGTCAGATTATGCATCGCGTGACCATTATGGATCATCACACGATGTCCAAGGAATGTCCCTTGGCTCCATCGACCATGTGCAAGGTTTGTAGGGATTTTCCTTAGCATGCCACATTTTTTGTGTTTTTTGTTGATGGGTTTATGTGTGTTTTGTCTTCTAGATGAAAGAAACTAGCTAATCATCATTGAATGGAAAGAAATATCCCATGAGGCAGATGATTTTGTTGCACAAGGGGATATTTTGACCTTGGAAGCTCTCTTGGAGTGTGGGTTGATAAAATTCTTTCATTGTCCATTGATTGTCTCCCATGAGTATTTACGAGACCAACTGATCCGATACTAGGAGCCCGACCAAGATTGCTTTATCATTCAGGGTAAATTTATGCAAGTAGACATAGATGAGATATACTTTTGTATTGGATTATCCCATAGAGGGGCACCATGGAGGGTGAATTACTTACCAGTTGGAGATGAGAATTCAATCATGGGTTTCATTGAGGATTTGTGATGTAGACCACCTACCTCTGCCTCGGCAGGGTCCGCTGACCTCCCGGTCTAAGGATCATTAAATCTATCTAAAATTTGGAGAATATCTTTGATTCCCTACTACAATCCTATTATCTGATCCACAGGTCCTTTATGAAACCCTGCCTGTGTGACTAAACACCAAGTGCGAGACTGACCTCCACACAATCACGGGATGTGACTGCACGCCTATAAGAAAGTGTTTTGGGACTTCAAATGTCGAGACTTTGACGTCTAAGCCACCCTTGACTCTCCAAATCTTGAGCTCTAGAAATGTATTAACTTCCTTATCTCCTCCCTCTCACATGACCATTCCCATGACCACAGGCTTAGTCTAAATGGCGCGTCACATTTCACGACTTTGGGATTTTCGCATGGGAGTCGCTCCTGACTCCTTTCTTCCCAAAATCCTGATCCTCGATGTTCTGATCGGTGATATTTTTTCTTAATGCTAGCTCCTCTCATTAGGCACCTCTAACTATGATGATTTAAAAACCAAGTGCCAATTCAAAAGGTATTTCAGTATTTCACGTATCGGGAATCCCTGATATGGTTCACCTCTGTTCCCTGATCTCTGAAACCTCGATGCCAGATCAATGGTCCACATGCTCCCACAATCCAACAGTCTGATCCATTCCTTCTTATATTAGGACTTCGCATTTCATGAAGTCGAAATACTTCTCTCCTTATATCTTCTGATCCCCGATATCCCGATATCTGCTCCATGGAAGATCAACAGTCTATACTCCTCTCGATCAACGATCGAGATCCTCCTTTCAAAAGTCTGGACTTTGGGTGTTTGAAATCTCATACTCCACTCCTCCCATGTGTCAATCTTCCAAATTTAATGATCTATGAACACCTTTCCAGTAGATCGACAATACTGCCTTCACCTCAGATCTTTGACCTTCAACTCAGATCAACGGTCCTATGGCCCTCTCCTCGATCAGTGGTCGAGGTTTCCTCTGGGTCCCCGAAATCCAGATATTTCAAATCTCAAATTTCACCTTCACATTCTCCCAGAAGGATTTCTCCTAGAGTTCACGATCTCACCCCACGTGTCCTTTTCTAGATCAATGGTCCATATTTCCTCCGGGGCTATGGGCTTCGGGAGTTTCAACTCCTGTGCACTCGTTCCTCCCAGAATGCTTTCACCCAGATCGATCTTTTGCCACCTTCCTTCTTGGACAATGGATGACCCCTATTCACTTCAGGACTTCAGGACTTTGACAAGCCCATTTTCTTGTGCACACAAAGGTTTAACGGTTGTGCACTTTACCTTGATCCAACGGTTTTTGGTCCTCCATGCTCAGATCTAATGGCTGAGATCTGTTTCCTTTACGCACTTCTTCTGGGTATCTGGATGTGAGGTTCAATGGTCTAGATATGTTCCTCCACATTTGATCTGATGATAGTTGTTTCTCCTCCTCCCAATCTTGTGATTTCTTTCTGCCTTGGAAGATTTTCAAAGTTTCGAAGGTCTCAGCCTTCGATTTGTCTCCTGTGAGCCTTGCAACTTTGGGTCTCACTTGCATTCTGGAAATTCTATCTCTTCTGGGCTTTCGGACTTACTCAATTCTGAGGTACTCAACTCTCTGCATCATTAGAAGACTTATGGTGCTCCTCCTGGCACACTTTGCTCTCAACCTCCTGAGCTTTGGAACCTTGAACAAGTTCTCACTTCGCGTGCTCCTTGCGCTCTAACTAACCTTCATATGGCGGCCTTTCAATGCTTCCTTCAAGTGTTGGCCTGGTGCACTCCTTGAAAAAGTATTCATACAGAGCATCCAACAACTCTTTAAGTGTCTTCTCATGGACACTCCTCTTCTCACAGAACTCGAAACAGAGTTCTTTTTGGTGCACTCCTTGCACTCACTCGATGCCCACCTGGAAGAGCTCTACAGAACCTTCAGTAGTTTTGTCTCTCTGTACCTTCTCTGCACAGTCTCCCCTCCAGAGTATTCAATAACTCTAAGGCTCATCTTGATTATATAATTGCTATGGTGTGCCCTCCTAGCATGTTCCTTTCTGACTCTGCAGAGTTCATAACGTGCACTCCTTGCGCTGGCTACAGAACCTCGATTGCTCTGTTGTGCACTCCTTGCACAGCCTAAAGAACCCATAACGATACTCTAAAACTCAAATAAATATAGAGTAACCTATATTCCTACTATAAATGAAATCTATCGTACATATACAACATTCATTCATGAAACATAAACACATGAACAATAGTATGCAGGAAAAAAGGCTTTTCTATTATATCTGTGTATCTATACAGATGTTTACATAAAAACTAGACTGCAAGAGAGTCTTAGTTCTCTCAAGATCTCTCTTATAACTTATAAGACCTCCTAAGGCCTCCTCTACCTACCTGAGAAATCTCTCAAGTCTCCTATTTTTCTTAGTTACAAAAGAGGGCTCTACAATCTTATCCTCTTTATCACCTAAGTGCCATCGTTATCCTGTTACTACACTGTACTTCTATGGCTACATTACATAAATGGATGCCCAAACCTGACTACGTCCTGGGCTTGTTGCAGGCAACCATTTAAGGCAAATTCAACCACTACCTATACAGAGGCATGGCCGGCTCTTATAGCTTTACAACATGAATGATCTGTATCAGATCATATTTCAAAATTTAAAAGTGGGAGGGTCAACGCCTCTCCCTTTATCCATGAATTCACATTGAATGTGTTGGTTAGATGGTGCATTGCTAATGTGGAGTGATGCTCCTTCATAATACTCCCCTGGTGGAAAAAAATCATGAGCTCTTGCTCATGAGCTCCTCTTCTCTAGTGTTGAAATCCACCTAGATCCCAAACTTTCCCTTGGAGTTGTCCTCTTGCTCCTTTCCAGCTATGTTGTTGTTGTTGTTGCTTTTGCATCTTCTTCTTCTTCTTCCTTGTTGCTATGGCAGGCTATCCTTTGTTCATCTCAACTTTTCTAACTACTTCTGTTGAACTTAACATCAGCTTCCTGATCTCCTCTATCACCTCGTCCAGTTGCTCCAGTGGTTGGCTCTTCTTATGCAATCTTCTCTGTTGCACTCCCTTCTCATCAGTGGGTAAATCATCATGATCCCCCATGTTGTTTTCGTCTCCTGTGGCATTAGTTTTCCACCCTGTTGCAGATTCCAGTTCTACAGTCTCTTCTTGACTAGCCTGTTGCTCAGTCACCTCCTCTAATAGATTAGCTTCTTCCATCTCTTCTTGTGTTGGTTCAAGTCCAAAATTTTTCCATCTTCTCTTAGGGTTGGTATGCTCCTCCATATATCTCCAACTTGACCTATTTGATGTGAAATCTTTTCACTATTTCCCTTCTCTCTAGGGCTTCCAATTCCTCGAAAATATCAGCAAAATCCATGTTGTCTGCTTCCTCCAGTGCTGCAGTCGTCTCTGTTTCAGCTCTTTGGCTGAAATTTTTTAGCAATTTTGTTGAATGCTCCTCTCCCACAATATGCATGACTGTTTGTTGGCAACCATTTTCTGGTTCTAGATTGCTCAACTAATCCTCAACATCTCCAACTCCTTCTCCCATGGAGTGAGCATCTCATATGCATGCTCTTCTTCTATTGGGGTAGACATCAATATATGCTCCTTCTCCTCCTCTTTGACAGCCTCTGGTGGTTGTCCTTCCTCGGATGCACCTGCATCACAGACACAGTTAGCTTTAAAATCATTTGGCTCGATGGCCTCCTTCTTGGATTATTTTTTCATTATCTCCTCATGTGCAATGCTTGTATTAGCCCCTACTGGACTAATTGGTAGGAATATTTGAATTCCCCCAATGATCATAACACAACTCTCATCCTCTTCCATCGACACTCCTTGTTGATATGAACTCCCCTCTGAGTTCCTGAGACTTTCAGACAATCTCATCTCTTTCCCCCTGCCCACCTGGAAATTTTGGAATTCATTTCTACCCACCTGGCAGTCTATGAGATCGACTAATCCCATCTCACTGCCCACATGGAAATTTGAACTTTCAACACTTCTCCTCTGGAAGTATATGAGACCTTCCCATGATCTCTATCCATTGCCCGCCTAGAAACTTGAAAGTCCATTTCTGCCCACCTGGAAGTTTATGAGATCCTTTGTTAATCTCATATCATTTCCCACCTAGCAATATGAATTTCCACCATTTTTCTCATGATAGTCTATGAGATCCTCTAATGATCTCATTTCATTGCCCACCTGGAAATATGAAAATCCATCTCTACTCTCCTGGTAGTTTATGAGATCTCTATCTGATCTCAACTCCTCCTCATCACTGAGGGTTTCTCCGACTTCTGGCTCACAAATGCAAACCAACTCCTCCTCTGTTTTACTGATATTTTGAGTATACCTCATCCATCTTCTCACTATGTGTTGTTTTTTTCTAACCAACAACTTTTGAACAGACCATTTGGCTTTCCTGTTCAAAGTTCATTCGTACCTCCAGCGTACTTTTGCCTCCTTTTGCATCTTCAATGTTAGTTGTTCCATTCTCTCTCTTATCTCAGCAAGCTCCTCATCAATTTCTGCTTTACTCTTCTGCTGGCAGTCTCCTCTCCAACCACGCTCATGGACTTCAGTAGCCATATTTTTTGTCTTCAGCCCTCCTGGCTATCCATCAATTGTTTCATGTCATGAAACAATATTTACAGAGCATTGGTACTCTGTCTCTTTATTCACCTATTGTCTACAAGTAAACTTTATCTTTCTGATACTATTTGATGTAGTCAGACTGTCTTCTCTATCTATTTCATCCCCTTCGCCTGAAATCAATAGACGAAAATCATCTCTGATACCACTTGATGGTGTGTATAAGAGTATTTTCCTTTCTCTTATGCCTCCCTCTACTTGTTATCTACAGACAGAAAGTGGCTCTGATACCACTTGATGGTGTGTATCAGAGTATTTTCTTTATCTACTCTCTGTTGCACAAATCAAACAACCTGGATCTGATACCACTTGATGTAGACCCCCTACCTCTACCTCGACAGGATCCGCTGACCTCCCAGTCTAAGGATTGTTCAATCTATCTACAAGTTGGAGCAGCTCATCGATTCCCTATTGGAATCCTGTTATATTATCCATGGGTCCTTTATGAAACTCTGCCTGCATGACTAAGCACCAAGCATGAGCCTCACCTCCACATGATCACTGGTTGTGACCACACACCTATGCGAAAGTTTTTTTGGACTTCAAAGTCCTAGCCACCCTTGACTCTCCAACTCCTGAGCTCCAAAAAGGGCTTAACTTCCTTAGCTCCTCCCACTCACGTGACCATTCCCATGACCACATGCGTAGTCTAAATGGCGCATCACATTTCACATCTTCTGGATTTCCACATGCGAGTCTCTCCTAACTCCTTTCTTCCTAAACTCTCAATCCCCGATGTTCTGATCGATGATATTTTCTCTCAGTGCTAGCTCCTCTCACTAGGCCCCTCTAACTATGACAATGGAAAAAACAAGTGCCAATTCAAAAGGTATTTCGGGATTTAGTGTATCAGGAATCCCTTATACAGTTCACCTTCGTTCCCTGATCTTTGAAACCACGATGCCAGATCAATGGTCCACACTGTTAGAATATAGAGGATTGTGCTTGTTTAACCATTGAAGATACCCTCGTTTCCCAACCACGGGCCTTAAGCCACCCTCTGAGCACCTTGACCTTGACCAAGAAGAGAATTGTGGCTGCAATCAATAGCCAAGAGAGGCTAAATGCACCAAGCAAAAGAATAGAAACTAAACTGAACAGATGATCCCACCCAGAAGTTAGCGCACCACTTTCCATCTCTCCCAGAAAACCTGCGCACCAAACTGCTACTGCCTACAACTGCCTACGCAAATATTGCTCTCACTGCAACTGCTTAGATGACCAATAATGAAACTGGTGCCCTGTATTTATAGTGGACTATCCAGTCTAACTAGGGCCGACTTCTCCTTCTAGGCATCAATAAATTCAATATAAATATATTTGTTCAGTCGACAACTTGTCTAGGGTTTCCTTCAATTTTTTTCTTCCTTCCGAAGGATTCTAGTCTTGTCATATGTCATAATAGAGGTTCATACCTCTCGAAGCTACCATAATATTAACACTCCCTCCTAGCTAGGGAGGTATGGTCTTGAGCACAACAGACCATTCAACTGGTAGCACCATGAGCACCTGTCATTATTATCCAACTAGATAATCTCCTATGACAACTGGTACAATATCAATTTATAGAACACACCTGTGTCTATTCTAGTAGTACACAACTACTCAGACTTTGTGAAACACAATCACAAATTGTCCTTCATAACAAATAGCAACCTGCATAGAAACAATGTTATGAAAAAAATTGTATCATTTGGGCCAATCTTTCACTCACATCTATGAGATTTGAAAGAATGTCTGCCACCACAATAGTCTTCATCTGTATAGAAACAAGGTTATGATAAAACTGAATCAACTGGGCCAATATTTCACTCACATCTGTGAGATCTGAAAGAATGTCCACCCTCAGTATAGAGTATCAACAATAATAATCTGGGACAATCTTTCACTCATATCTCTGAGGTCTAAAAGAATGTTTGCCCTCAATATAGAATATCAACACTGGGCTATCTGCCCCATTCTTCTCAACCAATGAAGAAGGATTGTTTCTGATTTCTGAACCTGGACCATTTCCCACCCTGGGCCATTCTTCCGACACTAAACAAAGTGTAACCTGGAGAGAATGAGTCTGCCCTCAAGAAATGCTTGGACCATTCCTTACCCTGGGCCATTCCTC